>JASVEL010006958.1:0-153789 GCA_032618575.1 Nicotiana noctiflora
GGAACCAAAATACGAGCCCGATACCAAGGTCAATTAATTTATTTCCTTTAATAATTACATCAAAAACAATTTCACATAAAAATTCATAACTTGGGCTCTAGGCCTCGGAATTCGACTCCGGACGCATGTCCAAGTCCCATATTTTTCTACGGACCTCTCGGGACCATCCAATCTCGGGTCCGGATCCGTTTACCAAAAATGTTGACCGAAGTCAACCATATCAATATTAATATCATTTTTTATCCAAATTTCTCATAGAATTCATATTTTCTATCACAAAATCTTTCCGCCTACATGATCGAATCGTGCACGTAAATCGAGGCAACATAGAATGAGGTTTTCAAGGCCTCAGAAGCTCGAAATGATTAATCAAATAAGTGATGACCCTTTGGGTCGTCACAGTCGAAGCCCTCAAAACTCAAAGATCACCAGAAAACCCTCAATTGTTCAAGAAAGTTTACCGACAACTAAATTTTTAAGAAAAGGATATAGACGGCCTCCTGGATAACTAGAACTATTTTTAAATAGAAAACAAGAAAAAATAATAAAAAAAAGCTAAGTTCTTTCTTCTCTTTATTTTATTTCGGTTCATTTCTTTCATATGTTTCTATATACATGTTTTCCTCTTTTCTGATTTTATCATGATTTTTGATTCATCTCTGTTTGTTTGCTTTAGAATTAATCTTTAAAATTGTAGTAACTGAGAATTATATGATTTATCCGTTTCTTAATTAGGCTCCAAATTTGTTCAAGGTTATTAATATGTGGGCAATTTTTAGATTAGTATATATTCGTCTGTTAGTTTAAAGTTATTCATGTGAATCGTTAATTGATAGTTTGTTTGGATGGATTAGTTTTAGATTTTTGTTAATTAGTATTTAGTGTTAGTTCTGTTTTATCGACTGATTAGAATAATAGGATTTACTCATTTCATTAAAATTTTGTAATTACTAGTGATTATTTTCGTTTGTGATTAGTGAATTTGTTTTGATAATTTTTTGCTTTTAATTCTATCTTGAAATTCAATGAATTCAGTTTGGATAAATCTTAGGGAATTGGTTATAGCTATAAAAATGATTAGTCTATAACAATTAAAAATAAAGAAGGAAAAGGATAGAAATTAATTAGGGTTGGGTAAAAATAAAATTGGTAATTTTGAAAGAGAAGTGAGGGCACTATTGGAATTTTAGAGTAGGTTATTGGTAATATCAGCGTAGCTGTAGGGGTATTATAGGCATTAAAAAGGGTAGAATTAGTAAATAACAAATGCAAGTGAGGGTAAAATAGATCTTTCAAAGGGTAGGAACATGGTAGAAGCAACTAGAATATTCTAGAATAGGTTGTAATACAAGTTTTAATGAAATAAGTGTAGTAACTTGTTAACAAGTCAGAAAAGGAGGACTAATCTGAAAATACAGAAAAATTAAATCTCCCTCCATTTTCAATTCTATAAATAAGGCAGATTCTACCATAACTAAGAAGTTTTTAAACTCTAGGAAATTTCCAAAAATACCTGCTAGGTTCCAGATCTGGAATTAACATTTTCAGATCATATTCTTCTCTTCTACAACCAGAATTCATGTTAAAAGCCTAAAAACAAACCAAAAAGGCAATAAAAAACCAAAGAGAAGTACTGTTACCTTAGAATTCCAGTTAATTTTGATTTCTAGCTATTTAATCTTATTGTTCTAGTAGCTGAAGGTTTTCTGAAGTATCTAGATTGGTTTCTGATCTATTTTGGGTTCAATCAAGTGAATTTTGAGTTAGATTGATAGTTCTATTTGATCCTGGAACATTATTACAAATTCAATTCATTTCTGGGTTGAAAAATGTGGTATAATAGGGGCTGTTGAGTTCAAATTGTGGTTGCTGCCTACTGTCCTGTTGCTGATCTCACATTTCATCTGTTGATTTCATTCTCAGATTAGAATCTCATTGATATCTTGTGATTTCCAGGTACATTTCTGAAGCTGATCTGATGTAACTACATATTTTGAACCGTGTAAACAAAAAGTACAGTTGAATTTTGGCTAGTAGTGTGTTATTCTGTTTTGTTTGAACAACTTTTAACTGTGTTGTGTAGTTGGATATGGTAGTAATATTGTAATTTTCGTGAAATTGGCTGTGACTGCACTTTGTAATAATAGGAATGTTTTAGTATTATAACATGACAATATGTGTAGTTTGTTAACAATACGTCTCAAGTTTTATAGTAATGTGATCATATCATGTTACTTTTATCAGTGATTAATACATTCTAATTTGAAATTTGAATCTGTAACAACAATTCAATTTCCAATTAAAAATAATAACCTCCACAACTCGTTTGATAATTGCTAAAATATGTTGTTTGAATTTTGGAATCAATATCATGTATACATGAGCGGAACAATCTGAGATAATTATCACCGCTGTTCAAGTTGAAGCCTAATTTTGTATTAAGATTTGGACTCAATAGCCTGCTCGTTCGAATTGCAAGCATAATGTTGAGGTTCAAAGTGCATATGCACCTGGACTCTAAATAGGACGTTGAATTTGATCTTTATAACATAGATGAAGAATGACTCACCCTCATTGGGCTTGTCTTGGAGCCCAACATTTCTGCCATAAAAAAAACAATCATTTAATATCATAGTAAACAGTTAGATGTTTTAGGAATGAACAAAACAAAAATTGTAGTCATCTTTAGGATTGGCCTTTAATAAAAATTGAGATGAGCCTCGCCACGCCAAATATACACTTGTGGGGCCCTCAAATAAATTGCTATATAAAAATAGACTTGGAAGGCCCGTTTAGCGAATTTCACGGACTTTCCCAAAGTTAACAAATACGTAGGTGCTTTAGGTACGATTTGTAATAACATTACATTCCTAATGCGGTACATATTTATGTGACCCAAATCCAAATCTCAACGAAGTCGAAGTGTGTTAAAAGCCACGGGCGTACTGGTACGGCGTGGTTTGAGTTACATTTTCACGATGTTGCAATTCTTATAAAACAACAACAACAAAGGATTATAAATAAAAGAACATAAAAATGGAATATATATGAAAATCAGATAAAAACAAATACAACAGTTGAGCGACCGTGCTAGAATTCGGGAGTGCCTAATACCTTCTCCCGGGTTAACAAAATTCCTTATCCAGATTTCTGGTTCGCGGACTGTTAAATAGTCAATATCTCCTCGGTTCGGGATTCCACTAGTGACTTGGGACACCATTAATCTCCCAAGTGGCAACTCTGAAATAAAAATAATAAATCCCGTTCTGATTGTCCTTAAAGTGGAAAAACTCCTTCCTTTTATTATATCCCTTCCCGAGGTGTGGTAAATAGCTGTAAAAAGGAGGAGTGACAAACCTGTCGAAAGCAAACACCACCGCCTACATCTCCTTTTCGGTCATAATATAGTTGACTTGTGCACTGCTTAGCATTCTGCTTGCATAGTAAATTGGATGCATCAACTTATCCTTTCGCTGCCCCAAGACTGATCCTATAGCATAGTCGCTTGCATCATATATGATCTCAAATGGTTGCTCCCAATTGGGTGCAACAATGATGGGTGCAGTCATCAACCTCTTTTTCAGCTCCGCAAATGGCAATCTGCAATTATTAGAAAACATAAAGGGCTAATCCTTTTCGAGGAGTTTGCATAATGGGTTAGCAATTTTGGAAAAATCTTTTATGAATCGCTGATAGAATCCGACGTGTACAAGGAAACTTCTCACCGTCTTGACTGAAGTAGATGGTGGTAACTTTCCAATTATGTCAACCTTAGCATGGTCAACTTCAATTCCTTTACTGGACACTCGATACCCCAAGACTATGCATTCATGTACCATAAAATGGCACTTCTCCCAGTTTAGCACTAAATTTGTCTCCACACATCTTTTAAGCACTCTTCTTAAGTTGTGATGACAGTCTTCGAATGAATCTCCCACCACGGAGAAATCATCCATAAAGACCTACATAATGTCCTCCACCACGTTTGTGAAGATGGTTAACATGCACCATTAAAATGTCGCAGGTTCATTACAAAGCCTAAAAGGCATTCCCGAAAAGGAAAAGATGCCATACGGGCAGGTGAAGAATGTTTTCTCTCTATCTTTGGGGGCTATTGATATTTGATTATACCCCGAATATCCATCCAAGAAACATAAGTGCGATCTCCCGGCCAGCCTCTCCAATATTTGGTCAATGAAAGGCAAGGAAAAGCGGTCCTTTCGGGTGGTGGTTTTTGATAATCCACGCAGATCCGCCACCTTGTGACTGTACGAGTTGAGATTGTTCTCCAGCACGTACTGGACATGTCCAACCCAATTGCTATCAGAGATGGGGAAGATGATTCCCGCATCTAACCATTTGAACACTTCATTCTTTACACCTCTTTCATGTTTTGGTTCAGCCTTCGCTGATGCTCTCTGGAAGGTTTGTGCCCCTCTTCCAAGAGAAATTTATGCATAAGAAAGGCTGGACTGATACCCTTTATGTCTGCCATGGTCCAGCCAATGGCATTCTTTTTTTCCTACAATACCTGTAAGAGTTGTTCTACCTGCACATCTAGCAAACTAGATGCTATAATAACACGCAAGGTCAAATCAGGGCCTAAGAATAGATACTTGAGGTTATTTGGGAGTGGCTTTAGCTCCAGGTTAGGTGGTTCCTCTATTGATAGCTTTGCTGGAGGTGTAGCCCTTTTTTCTAATTCAAGGACTCGAACTGAGGTACCCTTATCCAGAATACTTGGCCTTCAAGTGCCATGACCCATTCAGTTAACCTTTCACCATCCATCACTTCTAAAATTTTCAGACATGTCTTCAATAGATTGTTAATAGTTAGGTTCATGTCATCTTCTTGCAGGATTACATCTACTTCATCCACTAAAGATAAATTAGCATATTCGCTGGGTCTTCTCATAGATTGTTGAACATTGAATATGACTTCTTTATCACTCAGTCTCATTTTTAATTCCTAGTCTCACAATCGATCAGTGCTCTGCCAGTTGCCAAAAATGGTCTTCCTAGAATAAGGGGTATCTCCTCGTCTACATGACAATCCAGAACAACAAAGTTTGCAGGAAACACGAACTTCTCCACTTGCACCAACACATCATCAAGAATACTAGTTGGCCTTTTCACCATGCGGTCAACCATCTGTAGTAGCATCGAAGTTGGTCTAGCTCTGCCAATGCCCAATTTAGTGTACACAGCCAGCAACATTAGATTTATGATGGCTCCCAAATCACATAATGCCGTTGCAAAGGCATAGCTCCCAATTGTGCATGGAATAGTAAATCTACATGGATCAAATATCTTTTGAGCTATCGGTCTTGTCACTATTGCGCTGCAGGTCTGTGTCAGAGTCATAGTGGAAGGTTCCTGAAAATCAAAATTTCACGACATTAGATCCTTCATAATTTTTTAATAATCGGGCAGCTCCCTCAAGGCATCCATCAAAGTAATACTCAACTAAATTTGATGCAGCATCTCCATGAATTTCTTATATTAAACTTCCTTCTTTTGTTTACCAGTCTCCGAGAGAAGGGTGTAGGTATCACCCTTTGTCCACTACTTATTAGCTTCTCTCTATTTGAGTTTTTTGGCACAAGAGGTGCCCCTACTCTGCAACTTGTTCATTCACTTTCTCCTTGCCTTTTGCATCATGACTCTGTTCAACCACTACTTCAGTTGGCTCTGTTGTTTCATCCACCTCTAACAGAACTGGATTTGCTAGTGTATTCTCCTTGCTGGTTTGTATAATTTCTTGCTCTCTGTCTATGTCTCTCCCATTCTAGAGAGTCACTGCCATCACCTAATTTGGGTTTTGCTCCTTGGGGTTTATGTTTGTGTTTGCATGAAAAGTTCCCCGAGGGCGGTTGTTTAGATCAATGGACAACTGTCCCAGCTACGTTTTAGTGTTCTTTATGGCTGAATCATGCATTTCCAACTTTTCCTACACTTTATTATTTGTCCCAAAGAGTTGCTGAAGCATACCCCTGATTTCTATCATGTTGTTATCTTGTTGATGAGGTGGTTGAAATGTTAATTGCTGTTGATTTTACTGTGGATAGCCCTGTGGTTTCTAATATGGCACTGTCACCATTTGGTTTTGAGGCTGCATACCCCCAGGCTATTGCATGTTAGGCCTGTACTATTGTTTTTGTGGCAGTCTCCATTGCTGTGCTCACTGTCTCTGTCCCCCATAGTTGTTGACATAATTCATATCTTCTCGTGCCCCTTGATTTTTACCTTCTCCACTCCATGAACACACATAAGACTGAGTAATATAAGGTGTACACATTCCTCCATTTGTTGTATCAACAATGTGCACCTGTTTTGTACCCATCTCATGAATCTTCTTTGTCAATATGCTCATCCGGGTCATGACTGTGGCCATGTTCTCTGTATGCGAATTATTTGGTCAAGAGAAACTGAATGCACTATGGGTGTCGGTGTTGTACCTTTAGTCATCCATCCCGAATTTTGTGACATCTTATCAAGTAGGACTTTGCACTCGGTGAATGTCTTACTAAAAAATATACCGACAGTTGAAGCATCCATGTTTGCCTTATAAAAAGACACACGAATGTAGGAAATATAGTGTGAGTAATTCTGCCTAGAGTCGAACCACAAAGAATTTAACCTATCAATTATTATTGTCTGACTTACAAAATTCACAGAATCAATTTCCCCAAATATTGTAATTAACAATTGATGAAATATCTAACCACTAGAACTAAAAATAAATAAAAAGCTGAAAATTAACTAATCTTGATTTGTAAACAATTGGAATAAGGTTTAAGGTAATGGTTTCCCCCGTTGTTGATTTATTTGGTCGAATATGTTTTATAACTGAGACTTAGTTGTCTCCTTCAACCATGAACGCTCCAGCTATCACAAATCATTCTCAAGCAATTATGAAAATTTACTAGACGCACTTTCTCAGGCTACGCTAGCTAGATTTGCATTACGGTTCACTTAGATTGTACCCGAGGTATCGTTATCTCTAATCCAACCTCTAAACCCTCAGTTATGACTCTCTTCTATACTCCGAGAGTGATGTTGTTCATACAATTACCTAAATATGCACACTCTCTCAAGCAGATACATATTAAACAGGGACGGATAATTGAGGACCCTTTCAATTAACTACAATCAAAACGTAGATGAATAAATAGAGATTAACAACCAATTCAAAACTATATTAATATAACAACCATGTCATCCCCAATGGGTTTCACCAAAACCTTAGATTAACGTATTTAGCTACTCATAGCAAAGTAAGAGAAGACTACTAAATTATTCATAATGGAAAAATTGCGAGAAAATCAAAGAGATAAAGAACTTTGATATTTTTTGGGTGATCTCTCACACTTGTTCCTCCTCCAAAAGTAATCTCAAAACAAGCCTAAGCTATCTTGTGTGAGTTTCTACATCTTATAAGGGTTTTACAAAAGTTTCCCCGAATTAACACTTTAGCACCCAAATTTCCAGGTTCGTGAACAGTTCACCGCTGTCTCGGCGTGAACCGCGGTGAACATTGCCCGACCTATTTTTTTGTGTTTTATCTTCCCGTTACGCTCTGCGGTCCACCACATTCGCGGTGGACTTTTATCCAGTCATTTTCATTTGCTGCTTTATGTTCGGTTTTCTTCACATTATTGCCTCCAAACACTTCATGTTACTTCCTCACATATAATATTCCCTACGAAACCAAATAACACTATTTAAAGCATTTTGTTGGCAATTTACCTTATAAAACAACAATAAAGCATGTGAAATTAAGGTGCAAATATCAAGTATATAGCTTATTATCAATTAGCAATCAATTATAAACCTTTGAACAAAGCACTTCATTGGATTTGATAACCTATTCCAAACAAAAAGGATTTACTTCAAAGGCTTTATGCTGCAACTATCTTTTCAAAGTTTGATCTAAAATTAGGATTTTGGCAAATTCAAATAGATCCCAAAGAAAGCTATAAAACTGATTTTATGGTACCATTTGGACAATACGAATGGAATGTAATGCCATTTTGTTTAAAAAATGCTCCTTCCGAATTTCAAAGAATAATGAATGATATTTTTAATCCTTTTTCAAATTTTATTACTGTCAATATTAATGATGTTTTTGTATTTTCTACTTGCATATATCAACATTTTAAACATCTAAAGGTTTTCTTTGATGTTATCAAAGAAAATGTATTAGTTTTATTAAAAATAAAATATAGTCCTTTTCAAATCAACATCCGATTTCTCGGGCACAATATCGAGCAGGGAACCATTATCCCTATTCAACGATCCATACAATTTCCTGACAAATTTTCTGACTATATTTTAGATAAGACCCTACTTCAAAGACTTTTAGGACGTGTTAATTATATATCGGATTTCATTCTAAGCCTTAGCAATTTTCTAAAACCTCTCCACGACAGGTTGAAAAAACCTCCACCTCCATGGACTTCAGTCAAGACCAACGTTATGAAAGAAATCATGTTGAAAGTGAAATACCTTCCTTGCTTATTTCTCCATGATCCTTCCGCATTCAAAATAGTTGAGGCTAATGCATCATACATTGGTTATACTGGCATTTTAAAGTAGAAGAAAAGATGACAAGGAACAAATTATTGCATCAACACATTGGAATAATTCCCAACAAAATTATCCTACAATAAAAAAAGAAATTTTAGTGTCACAATCCGCATTTTCCACCCTCGGGAGTCGTGGTGGCGCCTACTAGTGAAAGCTAGGCAAGCCAATCAACTGAATTATTTGCCTTGTTTCCATTTTCAAATTCGTTAACAGCTATAGGCCAACAATTAATAATCAACAAAGTTTGACAAGCAGAAGATTCAATTTCAAGTTTTAATAATACTGCTAATATCATTCCATAACAAATCTACCCAAGATTGGTGTCCCAACTTTACACACTGTCTAAGAGTACTACAAATAAAGGTTTGAAAGAAATAACAAAATACTGTCTGAGGGATTACATAAAAGAAACATGAATAATAGATGGAGGGAGACACCAAGGCCTGCGGACGCCTGCGGGAATACCTCGGGTCGCCTAATGAACAAGAAGTAGAAATCTCAATGCGGTTCAAAATATACATCACTGGGATCTACACAAAAGAGTGCAGAGTGTAGCATAAGCACAACCGACCCCATGTGCTGGTAAGTGCCTAGCCTAATCTCGACAAAGTAGTGACGAGGTTGGGACCAAACTACTAATTAAACCTATGCAGACAAATAATGTAAAAGCAGAAATAGACAGTCAAAGAGGGGAGGGAGAATCGTGATGCGGGGAAATATCAGATGGAAACATGAGGATAATAGGTAAATATAGAGAACACTACAATTCAACTATCAATAAGAACCAGAAATCAAACGAGTGCATGGCATCACCCTTTGAGCTTTTACTCTTATCCTCACACTAAACATCAGTATAAACCGCACGACATCATCCTTCATGCTTTTACTCTCATCCTCACCATAAAAATCAATATAATCGGCATGGAATGGTACATAGATCGGCGCGACATTATCCTTCGTGCTTTTCACTCTTTCTCAATAAAATAATATGCGGCATCACCCTTCATGCTTTAACAGTCTCTCTCCAAAAAAATGCACGATATCACCCTTCGTGCTTTACACTCTTACTCACCCAATCAACAAACAAAAACAATAAAGGCAAGAATAAATGAATGATAATAAAATCTCGGCAAGGGAACAATATCAAAATAACAACATCCCGGCAAGTGAACAACATTAAAAGCAAGAACTTCCTGGCAATGGATCAATACCATAATCCTCTTCTTATTTTCACATTTACTTCCACAAATCACTTTACCACTCGAGCCAACGCTCTTCAATATACAATTACAATATTGTTTCCACAAAGTTTGCTCAACAATATCAACCACCACATTAAACATGAACAGTACAAACGAAGTCACATAAATCATAACATAAGACTCATGGGCATGCTTGACGCCAACGTATAGATACTCGTCACCATGACTATACGTCATACTCAACAAATAACACATAGCGAATAAGATACCACTCCTAATCCCCTAAGCTAAGGTTAGACCAAACACTTACATCGATGCCTCGAACACAATTCAGGCCTCAACTATCGCTTTACCTTTTGGTTCTATTGCCAATTCACTCGTATCTAGCCACAAGTTACTTAATTATATTAATAAGTGCTAAATGAATCAATTTCAATGCATGAAAATAAGTTATCTAAAGTTTTTTCAAAAAAGTAAAAAAATCGACCCTAGGCCAATATGGTCAAAACCCGAGGTTCGAACCAAAACCCAATTACCTTTTATCACGAACTCAAATATATAATTTGTTTTGACATCGAACCTCAAATCGAGGTCCAAATCCCCAAAATTTGAAAAACCTAGGTTCTACCCAAAACACCCAATTTCTCCCATGAAAACTATTGATTTTGAGTTGAAATCATGTGAAAAGATGTTAAGGATTGAAGAAAACTAGATAGAAACGACTTACAATTGAATTGGAGAAGAAATGTTCTTTGGAAAATCTCCCATGAGAGTTTATGTTTTGAGAAGATATGGAAAAATGGCTGAATATGCGTCTAAGTGTCAATATATGGGTTGCACGTATCGCAATTGCGACCAGGGTTCGCATTTGCGAGCCCAGACTCTGATATTATCGCATTTACAAAGTGACTCTCACATTTTAGAGATCGCTTTTACGGTAAAACTATCACACTTTTGACGACTGGGCTACAACTAGAATACCGCATTTGCGAGGTAAGCTTGGCCTGGCCTCTTTCGCATTTGAGATGGAGCTCTCGCATTTGCGAGCCAGGCTTCGCATTGTAGGCCTACACTATACCAGATGAAAGCCTGCAATTTTCCCAAGTCCAAATTCCACCTCGTAGCCTATCCAAAATTCACCCGAGCCCTCGGGGATCCAAACCAAACATGTACACTAACCTAAAAACTTCACACGGACTTGATCGTGCATTCAAATCACCACAATAACATCAACAACTATGAATTTAGCATTAAAATTGTGAAATCACTCAAGAACATAAAATTTTTTCAAATTTTCTCAAATAAGGTCTGATTCACATCATTTCAAGTCCGTTTCTTACCCAATTTCACAAACTCATCTTAAACCACATATAAGACTTGTACTGGGATCTGAAACTAAAATACGAGCCCGATATCATCAAATTTTAAACACATTTCATTTTCAAAAACTCATAAATATTTGAGATAATAAGTTTCTTTAAAAATTCATTTCTCAGGCTTGGGACCTCAAAATTTGACTTCACGCATACGCCCAAGTCCCATATTTTCCTTTGGATCCTCCGAGACCGTCAAATCATGGGTCCGGCTCTGTATACCCAAAATATTGACTGAAGTCTACTTAAATTCATTTTAAAGTCAAAATTCACCATTTTCATAGATTTTTCATATAATGGCTTTCTGGCTATGCGCCCCGATTGCGCACGCAAAATTGAGGTAAGGTAAAAAGGAGGGTTTTACGCCTTGAAACACCGAATTTGTTTGTAAAACATGTGATAAATATTTGGGTCATCACATCCTCCACCTCTAAAACAACCGTTCATCCTTGAATAGACATAAAAAGGAAGTACCTGAGCTGGGGAAAGGATGGGGATAACGGTTCAGCATATCAGACTCGGACTACTAGGTTGATGCCTCAGCAGGTTGACCTCTCCACTAAACACGAACAGATGGGAAACTCTTTGATCTCAACTTAGTAACCTGCCAATCTGGAATAGCTATAAGCTCCTTCTCATAGGACAAATCCTTGTCCAACTGGACAGTGTTGAAGTCTAATACATGGGATGGATCGCTGTGATACTTAAGAAGCACGGACACGTAAAACATTGGTGCATGGCTGATATAATCGATAGCAATGCAAGTCTGTAAGCCCCACTCGATCAAGAATCTCAAACGGGCCAATGAACCTAGGTATAAGCTTACCTTCTTTCCAAATCTCATCACGCCCTTCATAGATGACACACGAAGCAATACCCGCTCACCGACCATGAATGAAAAATCACGAACCTTATGGTCGTCATAACTCTTTTGCCTGGACTGAGCTTTGCGAAGCCTATCCCTAATGATCCAGACCTTGTCCAAGGCATCTTGTGCTAGACCTATACCAAACAACCAAAGCTCTTCCGGATCAAACCATCCAATCGGCGACCGACACCACCTACCAAACAAAGCCTCATAAAGAGCCATCTGAATACTCAACTAGTGGCTATTATTGTAGGAAAAATCCGCTAAAGGAAAAAACAGATCCCACAAGCCTCCAAAGTCAATGACACAAGCTTAGAGCATATCTTCCCAAAATTTGAATGGTCTGCTCGGACCGCCCGTGTCACGACCCGGATTTTTCCCCAACATTGGGATCGTGATGGCGCCTACTCGTGGTAGCTAGGCAAGCCACTTTATTCATACTATCCTATTTTTAGCAATATTTCATATTCGATTTAGCAACCAAAATCATAATCTTAATTAAATAAGTGCGGAAGACTTTATAAAAATAGAGATAAGCAGTTTCAAGGTAAAACAATACTGAAATCCTCTACCCAAGACGTGGAGTCACCAACTCACGAACTACTACTGAATACTACACATAAAAGTCTGAAAGAAATATAACATAATCTGTTTGTCTCGGAACAAAGAGACTACAACTAGTAACATAAGTAAAGGAAGAGACGCCGGGCCTGCGGACGCCTGCAAGCTACCTCGGTCTCAATATGCTCAACTCCCACGCAAAAGATCTACCGCTGCTGCTCCTGATCGAAACCTGGACCTGTGCAAAAACGTACAGAAGTGCAGCATCAGCACAATCCGACCCCATGTGCTGGTAAGTGCCTGGCCTATCCCGGCGAAGTAGTGACAAGCCTAGGACCAGACACCCATATAAACCTGTGTAGTTATATATATATATGTACACCACAAGATAACGAGAAATAATCAAGTAACAACTCAACAAGGAATATCTCAGAAGAACTCAACAGTTAACAACATTTATTAAATCAACAAGGAAAACAAAGTATAATGGGAAACAGGTAATATCAAGTCAAGGAATAGCAAATAGTTGCACGACATCACCCTTCGTGCTTTTACTCTCATCCTCACCAAATAAGCAAATAAAGTGCACGGCATCACCCTTCGTGCTTTTACTCTCATCCTCACATCTATGGTACGGCATGATCCTTCGTACATGGTTCAATAACAAGGCACGGCATGATCATTCGTGCATAATCAATAACATGGCATGGCATTAACCTTCATGCATAGTCAATAACATGGCACGACATTAACCTTCGTGCATAATCAATAAATCAAAGCACGACATCACCCTTCGTGGATTATCACTCTTCCTCACCCAAATAACAATCACATTTAAGGGCAGAGAAAGAAAACAATAAATCATGAACCGTCCTGGAAAGGGACACAATAATCATCACAACAAAGTCTCGGCAAGGACAGTCAATATCTCACTTCACAACAAGTCCCGGCAAGGGAGAACAATAACAATTCTACAACCCGGCAAGGGTTCAACAATTTATCTTCAAATATGTCTCACAACAAGTATTAACAACGACTCACGATCATGCAAGACGCCAGTGTATGGATGCTCATCACCACAGCCCATACACCGCACTCGATCACATAGCACATAGCACACAATCCTATTCCCTCAAGCTAGGATAGAACAAACACTTACCTCTAGCCTTGAAGTCCAGATTACTCTTCAATTATAGCTTTTTCCCCGAATTTCCGCTTTCAACTAGCTCGAATCTAATCACAATTGATTCCATTATATTAATAAATACTAATTAACTTGGTTTGAATGCTTAAAAATGGTTTTCTCAAAGTTTACCCCAAAATTTCCCAAAACGCCCCTGAGCCACGTGGTCGGAACTCGGGGTTCGGACCAAAATTCGGTTACCCATTCCCCCACGAGTTCAAATATATGATTTGTTTCAAAATCGGACCTCAATTCGGGGTCCAATTGCTCAATTCATGAAAATCCTAGGTTTTACCCAAGAACATGAATTTCTACCATGAAAACCTTTGATTTCTATTGAAAAACATATTTAATGTTGTTAGGAATTGAAAGAATTAAGTAAAAAGTGACTTACAATAATTTTGGAGTGAAATTGCTCTTGAGAGGTCGTGTGTGGTGTGTGGGTTTTTGAAAGAATGAAGAATGAGCTTTAAAATTCGTTTAAGTATAAAATTGCACAACTGCGGATATCGCAAATGCGAACTTTAGTTCGCATTTGCGAACATAGCAGGCTTGGGGACTGTCAGCATCGCATTTGCGACATTAAGTTCGCATTTGCGAACTAAGCTGAACTACTAGGGCCTTCGCATTTGCGACATTTTAGTCGCATTTGCGATTCTGGACCATTTACTGAAGGCCTCGCATTTGCGAGATATGGTTCGCATTTGCGAACCGCTTCACTCCCCTGCCATCTTCGCATTTGCGAAGATTCGTTCGCATTTGCGAATGAAGGCCAGCCTGGGACTTCTCGCAATTGCGAGAAAATCTTCGTATTTGCGAAGCCAACAGCTGGGTGAAAAACCAGCAGTGTAAAAATTCAGAATTTGAACCAACGGCCAACCAAATCTTTACCCGAGCCCCCCGGGCTCCCAACCAAACATGTACACAACATCAAAAATACATTACAAACTTGCTCGCACGATCACATCGCCAATATAACATTGAATTAGTCAAATCAAGCCTCAAGTTCATGATTTGCATACTTTTGATTTTCAAAACTTTCAAACTTGGAACTCAAGGTCCAAAACACATCAAACGACATCCAAATATCACCAAAATTTGCAGAAAGCACATATATAATAGTTAAGACTTGTACCGGGTGTCGGAACCAAAATACGAGCCCGATACCAAGGTCATTTAATTCTTTTTCCTTTAATAATTACAACAAAAACAATTTCACGGAAAAATCCATAACTTGGGCTCTAGGCCTCAGAATTCAACTCCGGACGCATGTCCAAGTCCCATATTTTCCTACGGACCTTCCGGGACCGTCCGATCTCGGGTCCGGTTCCGTTTACCAAAAATATTGACCGAAGTCAACTATATCAATATTAATATCATTTTTCTTCAAATTTCTCATATAATTCACATTTTCTATCACAAAATCATTCCGGCTACATGCCCGGATCGTGTACGTAAATTGAGGCATCATAGAATGAGGTTTTCAAGGCCTCGGAAGTGTGGAACAAATGAGGAAAGCAGGTGATGACCCTTTGGGTCGTCACATCCTCCACCTCTAAAACAACTGTTCGTCCTCGAACGGACAAGAGCATGAAGTACCAGAGTCGTGGAAAAAATGTGGGTAGCGGCTCCACATATCAGAATCGAACTCCAAGGTCGATGCCTCAGGAGGCTGACCTCTCCACTGAACACGCACAGAAGGAAAACTCTTTGACCTCGTCGAACCTGCTGGTCTAGAATGGCCACCGGCTCCTCCTCGTAGGATAAATCATTGTCCAATTGGACAGTACTGAAGTCTAACATATGTGTGGGATCACCGTGGTATCTCCGAAGCATAGATACATTAAAAACTAGATGCACGACTAATAAGCTTGGCGGCAGAGCTAGTCTGTAAGCCACCCCTCCCACTCGGTCTAAAATCTCAAATGGACCAATATACCTAGGGCTGAGCTTGCCCTTCTTCCCGAACCTCATCACGCCCTTCATAGGCGACACTCGGAGCAACACTAGCTCACCAACCATGAAATCTACATCTCGAACCTTACGATCCGCATAAGTCTTCTATCTGGACTGGGCTGAACGCAATCTCTCCTGGATAGTCTAGACCTTATCCAAGGCCTCCCGAACTAAGTCTGTACCCAACAACCGAACCTCTCCCGGCTCAAACCATCCGACTCGAGATCGACATCGCCTACCATACAATGCCTCATACGAGGTCATTTGGATGCTGGACTGGTAGTTGTTATTGTAGGCGAACTCTGCTAATGGCAGAAACTGATCCCACGAGCCTCCGGAATCAATAACACAGGCTTGTAGCATGTCCTCTAGAATCTGTATAGTCCTCTCGGACTGGTCATCCGTCTGAGGATGAAAAGCTGTACTCAGCTGAACCTGGGTGCCTAACTCTTGCTGGACCGCTCTCCAGAACCACGAGGTAAAGTGCGTACCCCGATTAGAGATAATAGATACTGGCACCCCATGGAGTCGAACAATCTCCCTGATGTAAATCTCTTCTAACCTCTCCGATGAGTAGGAGACAGATACTGGAATGAAGTGTGCTGACTTGGTCAGCCTATCAACAATGACCCAAATAACATAAAATTTCCTCCGAGTCAAAGGAAGTCCAGTAATGAAATCCATAGTAATCCGCTCCCATTTCCACTCTGGAATTTCAATTCTCTGGAATACAACCCCAGGCCTCTGGTGCTCATATTTCACATGTTGACAATTTAGACACCGAGCGACATACGTAACGATATCTTTCTTCATCCTGCGCCACCAATAATGCTGCCGTAACTCCTGGTACATCTTCGCAGCGCCCGGATGAATAGAATACCACGAACTATGGGCCTCCGCTAAGATCAACTCTCGAATCCCTTCAACATTGGGCACACAAACTCGACCCTGCAATCTCAATACCCCATCATCATCTAGATTTACCTTTGTGGCACCTCCCCACTGTACTGTATCTCTCAAGTCACGCAAATGAGGATCATCAAATTGCCTCTAACGGATATGCTCTAATAGAGAAGAACGAGCGACCGTGCAGGCTAACACCTTGCTAGGCTCAGAAATGTCTAATCTCACGAACCAGTTGGTTAAGGGCTGGACATCTAGAGCAAATGGTCTCTGACTGACCGGAATGAATGCAAGACTACCCATGCTGGTAGACTTTTTACTCAATGCATCGGCCACCACATTGGCCTTACCTGGATGATATAGGATAGTAACATCATAGTCTTTCAGCAACTCTAACCACCTCCGCTATCGTAGATTCAAATCCTTTTGCTTGAACAAGTACTGTAGGCTTTTGTGATCAGTGTACACCTCACACGTCACACCATATAGATAATGCCTCCAGATTTTTAAGGCATGAACCACTGCTACTAACTCAAGATCATGAGCTGGTTAATTTTTCTCATGTATTTTTAACTGCCTCGAAGCGTAAGCGATAACCTTACCATCCTGCATCAATACCGCTCCAAGACCCGTACGAGATGCATCACAGTAAACTGTATAAGGTCCTGCACCCATAGGTAGTATCAACACTGGTGCTGTAGTCAACGCTGTCTTGAGCTTCTGAAAGCTCGCCTCACACTCATCTGACCACCGGAACGGGTCACCATTCTGGGTCAACCTGGTCATCGGGGCTGCAATAGAAGAAAAACCCTCTACAAATCGACGGTAATAACCTACTAATCCCAAGAAACTCCGAATCTCAGTCACTGAAGCTGGTCGAGGCCAATTCTGGACTGCCTCAATCTTCTTTGGGTCCACCTGAATACCTTCCACTGATACGATGTGGCCCAGAAATGCCACCAAACTCAACTAGAACTCACATTTCAAAAATTTGGCATATAGCTGATTATCCTTCAGGGTCTGAAGAACCACTCTGAGGTGCTGCTCGTGCTCTTCCTGGCTGCGGGAGTATACCAGGATGTCATCTATAAAGACTATCACGAACAGATCTAAGTAAGGCCTGAATACCCGATTCATCAAATCTATGAATGCTCCTGGGGCATTGGTCAACCCGAAAGACATGGCCAAGAACCCATAATGCCCATATCTAGTGCGAAAGGCTGTCTTAGGAATGTCAGCCGCCCTGATCTTTAGCTGATGGTAGCCTGACCTCAAGTCTATCTTTGAGAACACCCTCGCTCCCTGGAGCTGGTCAAACAAATTATCAATCCTCGGCAGTTGATACTTATTCTTTATTGTCACTTTGTTCAATTGCCGATAATCAATACACGTTCGCATCGAGCCATCTTTCTTCTTCACAAACAACACAGGTGCTCCCTAGGGGGAAACACTGGGCCTCATAAAGCCCTTCTCAAGAAGGTCTTGCAACTGATATTTTAACTCTTTTAACTATGGCGGGGCCATACGATAGGGTGGAATAGATATGGGCTGAGTGCTCGGTGCCAGATCAATACAGAAATCAATATCCCTGTTGGGTGGCATGCCCGGCAGGTCTGAAGGGAATACCTCAGGAAACTCCCGTACAAAAGGGGCTGATTCAATAGAAGGAACTTCTGCGCTGGAATCACGAACATAAGCCAGATAATCTAGACACCCCTTCTCGACCATGCGTCGAGCCTTAACATAAGAAATAACAGTGCGAACGGAGTGGCTTGAGGTACCTTTCCACTCTAGTCGGGGTGATTCTGGCAAGGCCACAATCTTGGCATGACAATCTAGAATAGGATGGAATGGGGACAACCAATCTATCCCCAATATGACATCAAAATCCACCATGTCCAAAAACAACAGATCAACACGGGTCTCAAGACCCCCAACGATAACTACGCACGAACGATGCATCCGGTCGACTACAATGGAGTCGCCCACTGGTGTAGACACATATACTGGAATACCCAAAGCACAACTAGATATTGCCAAGTACAGTACAAAGTAGGAAGACACATATGAATATGTAGACCCAGGGTCAAATAATACTGAAGCACCTCTACCACAAACAAGAATGATACCTGTGATCACGGCATCTGATGCCTCCGCCTCTGGCCTGGCTGGTAAAGCATATAATCGGGGATCAACAGCTCCCCTCTGAGCTACGTCTCTAGGACGGTCATCAACTGGCTGACCTCTACCTCCGGCTGGACGGTCTCCACCTCTACGGTCTCGACCTCCACCTCTACGATCTCTACCCCCGCCTCTGGCTGGCTGTGCTGGCTAAGGGTTAGCTGGGGCCTTAATCATGGGACAAGGGCCCCACTGCTGAGTGTTGCCCGTCGCTCGAGGGCAAAATCTGACAAGATGACCTGGGTCACCACAACCGTAGCAACTCTTAGGCTGATGCGGCCACTGGCCCTGACGACTCGAATGGCCTCCACGAACACTCTGAAGAGGCTGGGCACTAATAGGAGACTGATCTGAATACTGCTCACGAAATCCACGATCGCCTAGTCCACCTTGTGGGTTATGGGCCCAGCACACTTCCGCTGCGTAACCAGAAGAAACTTCTCCAGAAATAACTCTGCAAACTGATCCCATGATAAAGTCGGGGACCCTGCTGGTCGAGTCAAACAATAATCCCTCCACTGAAGGTAGTGGTAAACAACTTGGAGAACCGATCAAGTTTCCATAAAGAATTAGAAGTCATGGCCGCTCCATCTTTGGCCTGAGCTGTGGTACCTGACTGAGTGGCCACAGCTGGCTAAACCACCGGTGCCTGAGGCTGAGGAGCTACTGGCTCCAGAGTACGAGCAACAAGAGTCTGGGCCCCTTCTCCAGCCTGAGAAGCGGCTGGTGCAGCTGGTAATAAGCCTGCTCTGGAAACACTGTCCATAAAACCCGTTATTCTAACCAGAGCCTCCCGAAGATCCGGGGTAAATAAGACCTCCCCTAGGACCTGAGATGGGCCCACTGGAGCTGCTAGGACTGGAACCTCCTCCCCAATCGCAACATGAGGCTCCACCTCTGGAATCGCTGCCTGGGGTTGAGCTCTGCCCCTACCACGGCCTCCGATACGGCCTCGGACCCTGCCCCTCACGGAAGCTGCCTGGGGCTCAGGTTGCTGATCAGCGGACGAAGAAGCGCGTGTCCTCACCATCTGCGAAAGGACAGAGTAGAAGTTCAATCAGTATTTGAGGAACAAATCGCACGACAAGAAGGAACAAATGAGAGACTCTTTCCTAACTCAATAGACTCTGGAGGACAAGTACAGACGTCTCCGTACCTACCTCTCAAACTCTACTAAGCTTGTTCTTGAGTGGTGAGACCTATGTAACCTAGGGCTCTAATACCAACTTGTTGCGACTCGAATTTTTCCCAATATCGGGATCGTGATGGCGCCTACTCGTGGTAGCTGGGCAAGCCACTTTATTCACACTATCCTATTTTTAGCAATATTTCATATTCAATTTAGCAACAAAAATCATAACCTTAATTAAATAAGTGCGGAAGACTTTACAAAAATAGAGATAAGCAGTTTCAAGCTAAAACAATAGTGAAATCCTCTACCCAAGACGTGGAGTCACCAACTCACAAACTACTACTGAATACTACACATAAAGGTCTGAAAGAAATATAACATAATCTGTTTGTCTCGGAACAAAGAGACTACAGCTAGTAACATAAGTAAAGGAAGAGACGTCGGGCATGCAGACGCCTGCAAGCTACCTCGGTCTCAATATGATCAACTCCCACGCAAAAGATCTACTGCTGCTGCTCCTGATCGAAACCTGGACCTGTGCAAAAACGCACAGAAGTGCAGTATCAGCACAACCGACCCTATGTGCTGGTAAGTGCCTGGCCTATACCGGCGAAGTAGTGACAAGCGTAGGACCAGACACCCACATAAACCTGTGCAGTTCAATATATATATGTATACCACAAGATAACGAGAAATAATCAAGTAACAACTCAACAAGGAATATCTCAGAAGAACTCAACAGTTAACAACATTTATTAAATCAACAAGGAAAACAAAGTATAATGGGAAACAGGTAATATCAAGTCAAGGAATAGCAAGTAGTTACACGGCATCACCCTTCGTGCTTTTACTCTCATCCTCACCAAATAAGCAAATAAAGTTCACGACATCACCCTTCGTGCTTTTACTCTCATCCTCACATCCATGGTACCGCATGATCCTTCGTACATGGTTTAATAACAAGGCAATGCATGATCCTTCGTGCATAATCAATAACATGGCACGACTTTAACCTTCGTGCATAATCAATAACAAGGCACGACATTAACCTTCGTGCATAATCAATAAATCAAAGCACGACATCACCATTTGTGCATTATCACTCTTCCTCACCCAAATAATAATCACAGTTAAGGGCAGAGAAATAAAACAATAAATCATGAACCGTCACGGCAAGGGACACAATAATCATCACAACAAAGTCCCGGCAAGGGCAATAAATATCTCACTTCACAACAAGTCTCGGCAAGGGAGAACAATAAAAATTCTATAACCCGGCAAGGGTTCAACAATTTATCTTCAAATATGTCTCACAACAAGTATTAACAACGACTCACGGTCATGCAAGACGCCAGTGTATGGATGCTCGTTACCACAGCCCATACACCACACTCGATCACATAGCACATAGCACACAATCCTATTCCCTCAAGCTAGGATAGAACAAACACTTACCTCTAGCCTTGAAGTCCAAATTACTCTTCAATTATAGCTTTTTCCCCGAATTTCCTCTTTCATCTAGCTCGAATATAATCATAATTGATTCCATTATATTAATAAATACTAATTAACTTGGTTTGAATGCTTAAAAATGGTTTTCTCAAAGTTTACCCCAAAATTTCCCAAAACGCCCCTGGCCCACGTGGTCGGAACTCGGGGTTCGGACCAAAATCCGGTTACCCATTCCCCCACGAGTTCAAATATATGATTTGTTTCAAAATCGGACCTCAATTCGAGGTCCAATTGCCCAATTCATGAAAACCCTAGGTTTCACCCAAGAACATGAATTTCTACCCTAGGTTTGAAAAACATGTTTAATGTTGTTAGGAATTGAAAGAATTAAGTAAAAAGTGACTTACAATTTCTTTGGAGTGAAATTGCTCTTGAGAGGTCGTGTGTGGTGTGTGCGACTTCTCGCAACTGCGAGAAAATCTTCGCATTTGCGAAGCCAACAACTGGGTGAAAAACCAGCAGTAAAAATTCAGAATTTGAACCAACGGCCTACCAAATCTTTATCCGAGCCCCCCGGGCTCCCAACCAAACATGTACACAACATCAAAAACACATTACAAACTTGCTCGCGCGATCACATCGCCAATATAACATCGAATTAGTCAAATCAAGCCTCAAGTTAATGATTTTCATACTTTTGATTTTCAAAACTTTCAAACTTGGAACTCAAGGTCCAAAACATATCAAACGACATCCAAATATCACCAAACTTTGCAGAAAGCACATATATAATATTTAAGACTTGTACCGGGCGTCGGAACCAAAATACGAGCCCGATACCAAGGTAATTTAATTCTTTTTCCTTTTATAATTACATCAAAAACAATTTCACGGAAAAATCCATAACTTGGGCTCTAGGCCTCAGAATTCGACTCCGGACGCATGTCCAAGTCCCATATTTTCCTACGGACCTTCTGGGACCGTCCGATCTCGGGTCCGGGTCCGTTTACAAAAAATGTTGACCGAAGTCAACTATATCAATATTAATATCATTTTTCTTCAAATTTCTCATAGAATTCACATTTTCTATCACAAAATCTTTCCGGCTACATGCCCGGATCGTGCATGTAAATCGAGGCATCATCGAATGATGTTTTCAAGGCCTCGGAAGTGTGGAACAAATGAGAAAAGCAGGTGATGACCCTTTGGGTCGTCACAGCCCGTCCGTCTGAGGATAAAATGCTATGCTCAAGTCAACCCGTATGCCCAGCTCTCGCTGAACTAATCTCAACAAATGTGAGGTAAACTACGTACCTCAATCCGAAATGATAGACACAGGCACACCATGAAGACAAACAATCTCACGGATATAGATCTCAGCCAACCACTTAGAAGAATAATAGGCTACCATAAGAATGAAATGTGCTGACTTGGTCAGCCTATCAACTATGACCCACACTGCATAGAACTTCCTCTGAGTCTGTGGGAGTCCAATAACGAAGTCCATAGTGATATGATCCCACTTCAACTAAGGAATCTCAATCTTCTGGAACAAACCACCAGGTCTCTGATGCTCGTACGTAACCTATTGACAATTCAAACACCGAGACACATATGCCACAATATCTTTCTTCATTTTTCTGCACCAATAATGCTGTCACAGATCCGGATACATCTACGGTGTACGAATGAATAAAGTACCGAGAGCTATGGGCCTTTTCTAAAATCAACTCTCGAAGTCCATCCACATTTGGCACACAAACTCGACCCTGCAATCTTAAAACTCCATCATCTCCTAAGGTAACCTGCTTGGAACCTCCGTGCTGTACCATATATCTAAGTACATACAAATGAGAATAATCATACTACCGATCTCGCATACGCTCCAATAAAGAAGAATGAACAACTATGCAAGCTAACACACAGTTAGGCTCAGAAATATCCAACCTCATGAACTGATTGGCCAAAGCCTGAACATGTAAAGCAAGCGGTCTCTCACCAACCGAAATATAAGAAAGACGGCCCATACTAACTGACTTCATACTCAAAGCATCGGCCACAACATTGGCCTTTCTCGGATGATATAAGATGGTGATATTATAGTCTTCACTCTAACCACCTTATCTACCTCAAGTTTAGATCCTTCTGCATGAACAAGTATTTCAAACTCTTGTGGTCCGTGAACACCTCACATGCCATGCCATAATGCACAATGGTTGCTAACTCCTAATCATGAACAGGATAGTTCTTCTCATGAATCTTGAACTGCCATGAAGCATAGGCAGTGACCTTTCTATCCTACACCAACACCGCACCAAGTCCAATACGAGATGCATCACAATAAACTGTATAAGGCCTTAAACCTATGGGCAAAACCAACACTGGTGCCGTGGTTAATATTGTCTTGAGCTTCTAAAAGCTCACCTCACACTCATCTGACCATTCGAACTGGGCACCCTTCTGGTTCAACCTTATCATCGGGGATACAATAGATGAAAACGCCTCCACAAACCGATGATAATAGCCTGCCAAATACAAAAAAATCTGGATGTCTATAGCTGACATGGATTGAGACCAGTTCTTGACTGTCTCTATCTTCTTTAGGTCTACCTGAATACTCTTTACTGAAACCACATGACCCAAGAAAGCAACTGAACTCAACCAGAACTCACACTTCGAAAACTTAGCATACAACTGACTATCCCTTAGAGTCTGAAGAACTACTCTCAGATGCTGCTCATGCTCCTCCTGACCGTAGGAATAAATCAAAATATCATCAATGAAAACTATCATGAATGAAACAAAGTATGGTCTGAACACTCGATTCATCAAATCCATGAAAGCTATTGGGTCATTCATTAGCCTGAACGACATCACCAAGAACTCATAATGCCAATACCGAGTGTGGAAGGCTGTCTTAGGGACATCAGATGCCCTAATCCACAACTGATGGTAGCCAAATCTCAAATCAATCTTAGAAAACACTTGGGCACACTGAAGCTGGTCGAAAAAATCATCAATCCTTGGAAATGGGTACTTATTCTTGATTGTGACCTTGTTAAATTGCCGATACTCAATACACTTTCTCATAGATCAATCATTTTTCTTAACTAACAATGTCGGCGCACCCCATGGACACTGGGCCTAATGGAGCCCTTATCAAGCAAGTCTTGCAACTTCTCCTTCAACTTTTTCAACTCAGGCGGGGCCATACGATATGGTAGAATAAATTGCCTAAGTGCCTGGAGCCAAATCAATGTAGGAGTCAATATCCCTGTCGGGTGGCATACCCGATAGGTCTATAGAAACTACCTCAGGAAACTTACGAACAACATGCACATAATCAATAGAAGGAGCCTCGGCACTAGAATCACGAACATATGCCAAATAAGCCAAACACCCCTTCTCGACCATACACCGAGCCTTTATATATGAGATAACACTACGGGTAGAATGACCATGAGTCCTTCTTCACTCTAAACGAGGTAAACCGGCAAGGCTAATGTCATAGTCTTGACATGAGAGTCCAAGATAGCATGGTAAGGTGATAACCAGTCCATCCCCAATATGACATCAAAATTACCCATGTCCAGAAGTAGAAAATCTACTCGGGTCTCAAGACCCCCATCACAACTATGCACGAACGATAGACTCGATCTACCATAATAGAATCACTTACGAGTGTAGACACAAATACAGGAGCACTCAAAGAATCACTATGCATGACAAGATACAGTGCAAAAATAAGATGACACATAAAAGTATGTAGATCCTGGATCAAATAAAATCGAAGTATCTCTACTACAAACCAGAATAGTACGTGTACCTCCACTTCTAATACTTCTAGATGACAGAGCGAGCTAAACGAGTCCCTCAATGAACCCCCTCACTCCCTCTCAGCGGGAAGTATAAAAAGAACATTACGGGTCAAATCATTAAACCCGATCACGTACTGAGTAAAAATCATAGAACTCTACTAGAGATGCTCAAACTGCTTCAGGTAGATTTCTTTTTGAGTGATAGGGAGAAAATTCATCAGAATAGCTCAATAAACTACTCTAAAGTTAAAGGTTGCGATCCGGCTAGTCTATCCAAACAATAATCTTTCTACCAAGTCTTGGCGGATCAAAATAAACGAAAAGTAGCAAAATCGACCCCATTGGTCTCCACTATCCCCATGTTCCTGAGAACCTTGTGTCAACTGTCTAGATAATCCTGGGGATCCTCGAAAGATGTACCACTGAAAGTGGCAGTGAAGAGCTTGGTAAACCTATCCAATATCTACAAGGCATCGACATTCATGCTGCTCCGTCACCTATCTAGGCTACCACACCCGGCTGTACTTCTCAAACTTGCTGAAATGTTGGAGTCTGAAACTGGGGAGCCACCTGCTCTAGAGTGTGAGTAGCAGGAGTCTAAGCCCCCTCCATCCTGAGAGACGGCTGGTGCTACAGGAAGCAAGCCTGCCTAGGTGACACTCTCCATGAGGCCAGCTAGACGGACCAGAGCATCCTGAAGTACTGGGGTAGCAATGAACCCCTCTAGGAGCTTAGCTGGGACCACCTGAGCTGTGTGGGCCGAAACCTCCTTGTCAAACTCAACCAGAGGCTCCACCACTGGTGCCGCTACTCCGAGCTGAGCTCTGCCCCTACCTCAGCCTCTAGCACGACCTCGTCCTCACCCTCTGCCCCTTGTGGGAACTGCTACTGGGGGCTCAGGATGCTGATCAGCAGATGAGAAAGCATGTGTTCTCAGCATCTCAAAAGAACATAGTAGAAATATTATTAGCATTGAGAAATCAAACCGCACGACAAGAAATAATAGACGTGAAGTTTTTCCTAACGTTGTAGCCCCTAGGGGATAAATATAGACGTCTCCGTACCAATTCCTCAGACTCTACTAAGCTTGTATGTGAAACGTGAGACCTATGTAACCTGGCTCTAATACCAACTTGCCACAACCCAGATTTTCCACCCTCGGGAGTTGTGATGGCGCCTACTAGTGAAAGCTAGACAATCCAATCAATTGAATTATTTGCCTTTTTTCTTTCTTAAATTTGTTAACAGTTAATAATCAACAAAATTTAACAAGCGAAAGATTTAAGTTCAAGTTTTAATAATACTGCTAATATTATTCCATAATAAATCTACCCAAGTTTTGTGTCCCAACTTGCAAGACTGTGTAATAGTACTACATATAAAGGTCTGAAAGAAATAACAAAATAATGTCTCTAGGATTCCATACAAGAAACAGGAACAATAGATAGAGGGAGATGCCAGGACTGCGGACGCCTGCAGAACCACCTCGGGTCATCTGGTGAACAAGAAGAAGAAATCTCACTGCGGTCCAAAATCTACAGTGCTGGGATCTGCACAAAAGAGTGCAGAGTGTAGCATCAATACAACCGACCCCATGTGTTGGTAAGTGCCTAGCCTAATCTGAGCAAAATAGTAACGAGGCTAGGACCAGACTACTAATTAAACATGTGCAGATAAATAATTTACAACAGAAAAGTAAAAGCAGAATATACAGTCAAGGAGGGGAGAGAGAATCATGCTACGGGGAAATATCAGATGGCAACAGGAGGATATCAGGTAAATATAGGGATTACTACAATTCAACTATCAATAAGAATCAGAAATCAAACGAGAGCCTGTAATCACCCTTTGTGCTTTTACTCTCATCCTCACCATAAAAATCAATAAACTACACGGCATCACCCTTTGTGCTTTTACTCTCATCCTCACCATAAAAATAAATATAATTAGTACGAAATGGTACATCATGCGGCGCGACATCACCCTTCATTCTTTACACTCTTCCTCACAAAATAATCTAGGGCATGACCCTTCGTGCTTTAACACTCTCTTTCCAAAATAATGCACGACATCATCCTTCGTGCTTTACACTCTTCCTCACCCAAACAACAAAAACAAACAATAAGGGCAAGTAATAAATGAATCATAATAAAACCCCGATAAGAGAAAAATATCAATGCAACAATATCCCGACAAGGGAACAACATTAAAAGCAGCAACGTCCCGGCAAGGGATCAATACCATAATCCTCTTGTCATTTTCACATTTACTTCCACAAATTATTTTACCACTTGAGTCAATGCTCTTCAATATACAATTACCAATATTCTTTCCACGACATTTTCTCAACAATATCAACCACCACATTAAATATGAACAGTATAAATGAAGTCACATAAATCATAACATAAGACTCATGGGTATGCTTGATACCAACGTATAGATACTCGTCACCATGCCTTTACATCGTACTCAACAAATAACACATAGAAAATAAGATACCATTCCTAATCCCTCAAGCTAAGGTTAGACCAAACACTTACTTTGATGCCTCAAACACAGTTAAAGCCTCAACTATCGCTTTGCCTCTTGGTTCCACCACCAATTTGCTCATATCTAGCTACAAGTTACTTAATTATATTAATAAGTGCTAAATGAATCAATTCTAATACATGGAAATAATTTTTCTAAATTTTTTCCCAAAAAGGAAAAAATCAACCCTGGGCCCACATAGTCCAAACCCGAGGTTCGAACCAAAACCCAATTATCTTTGCCCACGAACTCAAATATATAATTTGTTTTGAAATTGGACCTCAAATCGAGGTCCAAATTCCCAAAATTTGAAAAATCTATGTTCTACCCAGAGCACCCAATTTCTCCCATGAAAACCATTGATTTTGAGTTGAAATCATGTGAAAAGATGTTAAGGATTGAAGAAAACTAGTTTGAAATGACTTACAATTGAATTGAAGAGGAAATTTTTTTTTTTGGAAAATCACGCAAGAGAGTTTATTTTTTGAGAAGATGTGAAAAATGTATGAAAATGCATCTAAGTGTGAATTTACATATTGCAGGTTGATAAGTGCATTTTACCTGATCTTAACCTTAAAATTTCTCTCATAAAAACATATAAATTATTATGTTTCCTCCATATTTTAACTTTATTTTGCAGGAATAATTTTAGAAGGATTATTGTGCGCAACATGAAGAAAAATACACAAAAAAGTGAAACCGAGCTACGATTCATTACTGTCGTGACAATGCATCAAGTCTCGATTTGCCATGATGAAATTGATGAAATATAAACCTAAACTTACGGATTCTCATATCTGCAAATATGAAATCTCGATTTGCCATGATGAAATCGACGAAATCTAAAACTTCAAATTACGAATTCTCATATCTGCAAAATCTAGATTTGCCATGATGGAATCTAGTAGCAAATTGAGAAGTCATCATGAAATTTTCTTATATAAGAAGACGTCGCTGATTGGAGGAGGAGAACAGAGTAGAGAGAAAGCTTAGAGCTAGAAGTCTGAATCCAAATTAAATAAGCTTCCCTATTTTATTTGTTCCATCGTATCAAGTTATCTTTTCTTTTAAATTACAATAGTGGTTTAGTTGTTGTTTATAAATAAATTCTAGTGTAAGAAATTACTCTAGTTCCTGCTTTTAATTAAATAGGGGGAATTATTCTTCTTGAATATTTCTTTCTATTTTCTTACTTAATGGACAAGAATATTTCCATTGTTATTACTAATTCTAGTATGGAGTAACTTTTCTTGTGTTGGGAGAAAGACGGATATTAATATTTCTATATATTATTAGATATTATTCCTCAAATTCACATGCTTGAGCTAGAATTTATTTAACTTTTATTTTCTTTTACAGTTAGAGGTTGTTTAATTTATTAATATCTATCTATCTTATACTACATATTAACTGTTTATTAATTCTGTAATCGAGAGAGGCGGAAGAAATAATATAGTTAATTGTAGTATTGATAAATGTTAATATTTATTCAGTAACATCTATCACTTTTATGATATAATTAATTTTACACTTATTTGTAATCGAGAGAGGCGAATGGTGTAATAATAAGTTATAACAAGTAGGGTAACCGAAAGGGACTTCCTATCAAGAGCCTATTTTAGTTCAATCATATATTTCTAGTTCGTTAGTATTACTATTTTGAAAATTAACTTATATAACCGAGCGGAGTGCAATTAATTATTCAATTTGAGTAATAATATATATTTGTAATCGTGAGAGACATTTATACCCTTTTGAGAAATAGAAATTGAAGAATAATAATTCTACTATATAATAGAAATATTAAGTGAAGTCAAGATCACAATATATTTTTTATTATACTTGCGATAAACAAAATATTTTTTCTACTGCTCTATTTATGCATTTTTAGTTAGTTAATTTACAACTCAACTCTTTCTGATTTTCTCAAACAGTAATTAAAACAAAAAACGTCTGTAGAATAGATAAATTAATCTCTGTCGGTTCGACATCTTTATATACTATTATTTGACAGAGTACGAGTCAAAAAATTTATATACGCTAGACACTCATCACAGGTATCGCAATTGCGACCAGGGTTTACAACTGCGAACCCAAACTCTGATGCTATCGCATTTGTGAAGTGACTCTCGTATTTGCGAGGTCACTTTTGCAATAAAACTATCGCAATTGCGACAACTAGGCTACAACCGGAGGATCGCATTTGCGATGAATTCCTCGCATTCGCGAGGTTAGGGTGGCCTGGGTTCTTTCACATTTGCGAGCCAGGCTTAGCAAATGCGAAGCCTTCAAGCATGCACTATACCAGATAAAAACCTTCAATTTTTCCAATTCCAAATTCCACCCAGTGGCCTATCCAAAATACACCCGAGCTCATAGGGCTCCAAATCAAACATATACACCAACCTAAAAACCTTATAAGGACTTGATCGTGCATTCAAATCACAATAATAACATCAACAACTTTGAATTTAGCATCAAAATCATGAATTTACTCAAGAACATTAAAGTTTTTCTTATTTTTCAAATAAGGTCCAATTCGCGTCATTTCGAGTCAGTTTCTTGCCCAATTTCATAGACGTGTCTTAAACCACATATAAGACCTTTATCGGGCTCCGGAACCAGAATACGGGCCTGATACCATCAAATTTTAAACACGTTTCATTTTCAAAAACTCATAAATATTCCAAAAAATATTTTTCTTTATAAATACATTTCTCGGGCTTGGGAACTCGGAATTCAATTTCAGCCATACGTCCAAGTCCTATATTTTCTACGGACCCTCTGAGACCGTCACATCACGAGTCCGGCTCTGTTTGCCCAAAGTATTGACTGAAGTCAATTTAAATTCATTTTAAAGTCAAAATTAATCATTTTCCACAGATTTTTCACATATTGGATTTCCGGATACGCGCCCCGATTTTTCACGCAAATTGAGGTAAGGTAAAAATGAGGTTTTTGGCCTCAGAACATTGAATTTGTTTTTAAAACAAGTGATAAATTTTTGGGTCGTCATATTTCGCAATTGTTATGTGCATTTCTAAATTTCAAGCTGATTTATTAAATCAATTGTTTTGTTAAGGATTGATTGTAAAGCTGTGAAATCTATTTTACAAAAGGATGTACAAAATCTTGCTTCTAAACCTATATTTTCGGAAAGCTATTTTATCTATTTTTGATTTTGATATAGAGTACATCAAAGGGAGGTCAAATTTTATTCTAATTTTCTTACCAGAGAATTCTTGTAGGGAAGATAAAATGCCAAGAAAAAAGAAAGCCGACATTTCAGATCCTCCATTACATTCTCTTTCTCTGTCGGAGGAAAATATTACTAAGGCAATACCCAAATTCCAAACCACAAAAAATTCCAGTTGCCTCCAAGTAACTCCCAAAAGGCGCAACTGGACTAAGCCAAACCAAATATAGACAGCCATCAGATTAAGCCATGAGCGGAGTACCCCAAGTTCATATGATAGAAAGTTCTGGACCTATTCCAATCTCCAATCCAAAAAATGGTCGGACCTAGTTGAGGAAGAAGAATCTCAACAATCTCAAGCTCAGCTTGAACAAACAATGTCTTCTCCTTGGATAGAAGAAGAATTCATGCAATAGCGATAACTCGTGGGCATTAAAGATCAAATGACCATGCATGAATAATATATAAAACAATCGAGAGATCAATATCAATTGTATAAAAATTATTATTGCAATGCGGAAACACAAGGCAACACATCGTCTTCCAACTCTATGGCAGCTTAAAGTCACACGACCTCATCACTTCTTATGGTTGCCAGAAACGCCACAAAAAAATATTGGAGGCTAAAATAGCCATTGCAGGTATAATGTGTCTATCCAACATCCCAAAACCATAACCAATCAGGCACTTTCTTCATCAGTGCCACAATCTATTTCTTTAGACAAAGGCTCCTCCTCCGAGAAACCCACTTATATTAAGAATGGAAGTGTCTACCTACTCATTCAAATTGAACCAAAATTCTGGCATTTCAACCCCCAAGAAGTAACTAAGAAAATACTAAGCCCTTCAGCCAATTTCATTCAAAACACCCACAAACATACCCAAATATACTATGAGTTCATTCTCACATATATCGGATCATGCTTGTTTAAGCTCCACAAAGAAAATTAGACCCAATCATATGTCACACATACTACAATGTGGATTAACCAAATAATCTCACCAAAAGAATAGGGAACCCATCAAGCAAAATACAAAAGACTTTTTCAGCCTTTTGATCCACAACTTTACAATTATTATGACAACAAAGCAACGTGGATGAATGCTTTCATCTTTCAAAACCAACTTGGAAAGTATTCATGGTTTATCCTCTGGAGTAAACGATTAATCTCTAAATTCCCTCAGTGGTTTATACATCAATGGTGGCCTGCATATGGTCATAGAGCTGAAATCCTCCCAGCACCAGTAAAAGAAGGATATGATTATTTCTGCCACAGGTTTTCTTGTGAGCAACAAAACCCAATACTCCTCTAATTTCCCCACTGATTTCATATCCTATGGTTATACTCCTAGAAGTTTTCCTTCCACAAGCCATAACGACATAAAAGACTACCTTGGTAAGCCCTCCAAGGCCATTGCAAATGGTTTAAAATGTGAGATTCATCCGGAGATTATTTTCCAGCGGTAGATAAGTGGTTTATGTTCTATCTGCATTACCTAGCTATAACTGATGCTGTAGAAGTTTTATTTTTACAATAAAAGTCGATTGCAAGTGCACAATTAGCTGCTTCCAGCAACATGCTTAATTGTATTCAGCAAATGAAAAAAATTCTTGATTCCCTCAAGGCACCATTTCCAAGTCAACAAAATCAAGCATCTTTGTCTAACAAATCATCAAAAGACCCTGATTTAATGTTCTAAAAAATTAATTAGAAATTACATCAGTATACAACACAATGACATCACAACTGACATTATCCATGCCATCATTTAACACTTATTCCTAATGACATTAGAAGATACTATGTAATTGTTAGTTTTTTTTTATATAAATAGCCCTCCATATCACTTGTAATAAACACACCTTACACTACCACTTGAAAAAGGATTCTCTCTCTCTCTCTAAAATTGGTTGGAGCTCCCTCTCTAGTATATTAATATAAGTTTTTAACGTGTATTATAAATTTTTCAATTTCAATAATAATCAAGTTTATATTTATTTTACTCTTGCCCAAGTTTACATTTATATTACTCTGCATTATGGTCGGTTAAATCACCTAATTTACTTTATCACATCTTATTTATATGGTCGAATCTGCCCTATAAATTTATTTTCTTGCACTCTAAATGTATCTTCTGCATGTTTAATTATCTTATTATTATTTGCTTCTTGTCCTTGAATTTATTTAATATTTTCCTGATCTTCCAAGGGCTTCATTTCCGGTCCCCTTAGGCTTCACTTTCGGTCCCTTTGGTACCAAAGCCAAGTTTAATACAAGTTAGAGCCAGTACCTAACTTGTATTTATGAAAAAACTTCTTGTTCAACTGGTTTATCAGTTGATTTGGGATCTTCTTTGGTAGAGAGCTGTTGGAGAACAAGACAGTCTAATTCTTGTCTAGCCTTAATTTCTTGAAATTTACTTAAGGAATACTATCTTAGTTTGGAGATATTAGATAGCTACTACCTTAGGTTTTTGGGAAGGGAATCTACTGAGGATATCAGTAATATTGTAAGTATTGGCAACTTGAGGATGATTGGTAAAGACACTAGAGGAAGATGTAGAACACTTATTTATTGTTCGTTTAAATTGTTCGAGTAACACTTCTTTCGCTCAGAATCTTAGAGATTGCTTATTATTTCAAAAAGAAGATTTTGTTCTTTGGAGAACACATTAATCGCATGTTCCTCTTGACTAGAATAGGTTGAAAATAAATTTGTGTCATCATCTTCGAGTTGGTTAAATTGCTCTTCAAGTTCATTATCAGCAACATCAAAGTGTCGCTATCTTTTAATAAAAGTTATTTGATCTGGTTAAGAATAGTCTCATCTAAATTAAGATTTCTAATTTTGTTAGAAAACTTGCAGTTTGGCTATATGACCCAGTTTATTGCACTACATTTGCCAGAATTAGGAGTTTAGAAGTTTGTTGGTTTATATTTACCGGAAAGGCTATGGATTTAGAAAAAAATAGTTTGGTCTTTCTAAACTTGCGTGCTGAAGACCTATATTTCGTAATATCCATATCCTCAGTTGTTCGTCTTTTGTGAGGCTTTTTGCTACAAGGAGGTAAACAAAATTGTTCACATAAACTTCTTAGATCTCGACGAGTCTGTGCTTTATCTTTGGTTAATTGTCTCAATATCTTATCATATCGATAGATTATGAGAGCGACATGTTGAATGAGACTAGTGAGTTGGCCATAGGTGATTTGTTAATATCACCGGAATGCTGATTTTGGAGTTCTTCTTTAACTAAATCCCTAAGAGACTTAGGCAGACCATCTAGGAATTTTCTTTCTAATATGAGAGATTTCTATAAGGTTCTTTGTAGATTAGGGTAAGAAAATAATCTTTATACCATTTGAAATTATAAAGGGTTTTATACTTAAGGTTGTTAAGTTTCTCAAAAGATTTTTCTCTATAGATACCTGGACTATCTATGAATGTTTTGATAGTGGTATAAATCAAGCTGTTAGTTGAATTGGGAATGGTAAGGCCATCCTTAAGAATATGTTCTTGTAACGACCCGGCCTGTCGTTACGGGAATTACCACCCCGTTACCTTGCATTTACATATATTATGCTTTTAAAACAGTATTAGAGTATATTGGGTGAGTTAGAAGTGATTTGGATTGAAAATGAAACAAATAGCATGTTTGAAGAAAGCTTGAATATGAAAAGTCAACCAAGAGTTGACTATTGAGTTAGAGTGCTCGGAACCGGATTCTGATGATTCGACTAGTTCCGGGGGATCATTTATGACTTAGGAGAACAATCGGAATTGAATTTGGAGGTCCGGTGTAGTTTTAAGCTTGAATTGACGAATGTTGAATTTTGGCGAAAACCGGATGGTAGGTGATATTTTGATCCGGGGGTCGGAATGGAATTCCGACAATTTCTGTAGCTTCGTTATGTGATTTTGGATGTGTCTGCAAATTTTCAGGTCATTCGGACATCGTTTGACCGGGTTTTGGATTGAATGTTAGTTTTGAAAGTTTTGAAGAAACTTAGGCTTGAATCCGTGGATAATTGGTGATTTTGATGTTTAGGATGGTGTTTTTATGATTGGAACAAGTTCAAATAAGGAATTAGGATGTGTTGGTGTGTTTGGATGAGGTCCGGGGGCCTCGGGGTGTTTTCGGGTGGTTAATCGGGAGAAAAACATGGAAATTTCAGGTTTGGAGAGTCCTCTATCTGTTGTTTCCGCTCCTGCGGAATTATGGGCGCAGGAGCGGGTGCGCTGAAGCGGACGAGGAGCACAGAAGCGCTGGGCACCGCAGAAGCGGAACATTTTCCGCTGAAGCGGAATCGCTGGAGCGTAAAGGGAGCCGCAGAAGCGGCCATCGCAGAAGCGGAAGGGCAGCCGCTTAGGCGAGTCCGCAGAGGCGGACGCCTAGTCGCAGAAGCGGAAATATCCGCAGGAGCGATCGAATCTCCGCAGAAGCGGACGCGTAGGAGCGGAAATTCTTCCGCAGAAGCGAAAATCGCTGTAAGTTAAGTGTATCAGAAGTGAGAAAAATTTCAGAACATTTCACACATTTGGGTCTCGGCTTTAGAGGCGATTTGGGCGATTTTGAAGAGAAACTCAAGAGAAATCATCAGGTAAGCGACTATGGACTTAAACTATGATTAGTATTGGTATTATTATGCAATTATATCATGAAAATGGAAGAATTTGGGGTGATTCATGGAAGATTTAACCCTAGGCTTGAACTTTAGAAAATCAAGGTTTTGAATGAGCAAATGGAGTCCGAATTTGGTAAAATTGATATGCTTAGACTCGTATTGAGATGAGGGTTCCGAATATGAGACTTTCGTAATTTTTCGAGAATCGTACCGAAAGTCGGGTTTTACCAACTTAGTGTAATTTTGCGAATTTCATATAAATTGAAGTGGGTTATGATTCTTTGACCCGTATTTGATATAATTATTGTTATTTGACTAGATTCTACACACGAGGAAACGAAATTCAAAGGAAAAGGCATCGCGGACGATTCTACGACCGGCTAGAGGTGAGTAGTTTGTGTATATGGTAGCCCGAGGGTTCGAAACCCCGGCTTAGCACATTGTGACGCTAATAGGGCGTGGCTCGCACACCGTGGCAGGTGCGGGATTGATTGTGATTGGGGATTGAGACTTGGTCCATCCCGGAAATGAATAATATGTGGTTAGTGTTGGAAATACACTGTATTTGCTATATTTGTGGGCTGTAAGCCTTGTTTGGGGCCTTGTGCCGATCTGTAGCGTCCTTAGAGGACAATATTTATGTGATAGCTATAATTGCTTAAATCACTGATCTCAGTCCTGGAAATTGAAATCACCTTTTTGAAATGCTAAGTCACCGGCTTTTACAAACTTAATAAAGTTAAAGCATTTTCATAAATTATGAATTGAGAACTGGAATCAAGGAAAATGAATTGTTTTGTGACTTAATTGCTTATTGTGGACTGAGTATGGGATCGGGCTGCACGCCGCAGTGGTTGATATGAGGATCGGACTGCACGCCGCAGCAGTATTGCGCTTGGGCTGTAGGAGCCCCTCCGGAGTCTGTACACACCCCCGGTGAGCGCCGTCGACGTTAAATTGGATCGGGCTACACGCCGTAGCGGTTATGTGCATTGCATTGCATCTGTATTTGTTGAATTACTCTGGGGTAGCTGTATTGTATTGTTGTTGCTAGTTCGTAGGAGATTCGGACTGTAGTGTACCTTCATATTGTGGTATTTTGTGGATTTCTTACTGTCAGCTACATATATATATTTGTTACTCACTGAGTACTTAGTACTCACCCCTACTCCTGCACCTTTTGTGTGCAGACTCAGGTACTCAGGAGCAGTAGACGGGCATCTCCGGCGTTTACATTGTCACATCGAGTTGCTGAGGTAGCTGCCTACGTTCGCAGAACCTAGCTTCTCCTCTCATTCCAGTTGTTATTTTATATTTTGTATTCAGACTTGAGTACTTCTATATCGTACTCTCTATTTCCTGTTGGGTTTTGTTAGAGGCTCTAGACTTGTGACTCCGGATCTTTGGGAGTGTCAGTACTTTTGTTCAGTATTATTATTATTGGAGTTCTTAAACTCATATATTCTTCTTGGGTTGTCCATTTGGGGACTGGTATTGTGTTATAATTAAACTGTTTGTTTGGCTGGCCTAGCTTGATTGTTGGGCGCCATCACGACTGGATTTGGGTCGTGACAAGTTGGTATCAAAGCTCTAGGTTATTAGGACTCGCGAGTCATGAGCCGGTTTAGTAGGCTTTCGCGGATCGGTACGTAGACGTCCGTATCTATCTTCGAAGGGCTACCGAAACTTTAGGAAAAACCTCATTTTCTTGAATTCATATCGTGCGATTTGTGTTATCATGAAATTAAATCTTTCCATATTCTATTCTCTCGCGGATGGCGAGAACACGAGCTAACGGACGTGGCGGACGACCACCGTTGGCACCCGAGAGGCCGTGGTCGTGGTAGAGGTAGAGGCAGCGACGCAGCGACCGGCGACTGGCCGACCCACCGGCCGATCGGACTCGGGACCGGATTCCGGCGGCGAACGCTCCGGCGGCTCAGGTTCAGGGCACCGGCAGTGCCTGTTGTGATACCGGGTCTTCGGGAGACCTTGGCTCGGATATTATCGGTGTGCACGAGCTTGGCACGGGTAGTTGCTGCTACTCGCTGCGATGTCATCTTCACGGGGAAGGGAGGGAATCGGACCCCGTGGCTCGCACACCCGAGCCGGTTCGGCCGGTTGCACCCGTTGCACCGGCTCCTGCATATGTGGTTCCGGTTATGCCCGACGATGAGCGGCGTCGTTTGGAGAGATTTGAGAGGCTACGGCCTCCGACATTCGGTGGAGCCGAGGGCGAGGATGCCCGGGGTTTTCTTGACAGATGTCGGCGCATGCTTCGCACCGCGGGTATTCTAGAGTCCAGCGGTGTTTCATTCACCACTTTCCGGTTCACAGGGTGCAGCTTTCCGGTGGTGGGAGGATTTTGAGAGGCGTAGGCCCGCTGGGGCAGTGCCCCTCACTTGGCAACAATTCTCCACGGTATTTTTGGAGAAGTACGTGCCTCAGTCTCAGAGAGAGGAGCTGCGACGTCAGTTCGAGCGGTTGAAGCAGGGAGAGATGACAGTTAATCAGTATGAGATGAGATTCACACAGCTGGCCCGTCATGCCATGTGGATGGTTCCTACCGACAGGGAGAGGATCCGGAGATTTATTGATGGTCTTATTTATCCCATCCGCATATTGATGACCCGGGAGAGAGTTTCTACGGTTACCTTTGAGGAGGTGGTTGATGCTGCCCGTCACATTGAGACAGATCGCCGCAGAGAGCGAGAGGAGAGAGAGGCTAAGAGGCCTCGTGGTACTGGCAGTTACAGTGGTGCTCCGTCTAGGGGCCAATTTCAGCATAGCAGAGGTCGCTCTTTCAGGTCTCATCAGTCTGGACGTACAGAGTCCAGTGGGGTTTCATCTGATCGTGGTCGTCAAGGCCAGCAGGGTTATCAGGGTCAGCAGAGCCGTCAGCAGAGTCAGCCTGCACTGAGTGCTCTTCCGGCTCAGAGCTCTGCTCCTGTTTCCTCAGCACAGGATTCATCGGTAGCGAGGGGTCCTCAGCAGCCCCTTCTTCCATCTTCAGGCCGTTGTTTTGAGTGCGGTGATTTGGGCCATATCAGGAGAGAGTGTCCTCAGTGGCTTCGTAAGCGGTCACAGCGGAGGGATCAGCCTTCGTCTTCTACTCCTGTTTCTTCAGCGCCAGCACAGTCAGCTAGGACTGGTGGCCAGGTATCCAGAGGTCGCCCCAGGGGCGAGGATCGTACTGGTGGAGGTCAGGCTCGTTTTTATGCTCTTCCGGACAGGAAGGATGCTAGCGCTTCAGATGCGGTTATTTCAGGTATTATTTCAGTCTGCCACAGGGATGCTTCTGTCTTATTTGATCCCGGATCCACCTATTCTTATGTCTCTACTTCTTTTGCACATCATTTGGGTATGACCCGTGGTATTCTTGCTCTGCCCGTACATGTGTCTACCCCAGTGGGGGATACTGTTATTGTGGATCAGGTATATCGATCCTGTATTATTACTATTGGGGGTCTGGAGACCCGAGTTGATCTATTACTATTGGGCATGGTAGATTTCGATGTTATTCTAGGCATGGATTGGCTATCTCCTTACCATGCGATTCTAGAGACTGTCATGCCAAGACAGTCACACTAGCTATTCCAGGTAATCCGAGGATCGAGTGGCGTGGCTTGACTGATTATGTGTCCGACAGGGTGATTTCTTATATAAAGGCTCAACGAATGATTGGCAAGGGTTGTCTATCTTATTTGGCCTTCATTAGAAACGTCGAGGCATAGACACCCAGTCTTGATTCGGTCCCCATTGTGAGGGAGTTTCCGGATGTATTTCCAGCAGACCTGCCAGGCATGCCGCCTGACAGAGATATTGACTTTGGTATTGACTTGGTGCCGGGCACTCGGCCCATTTCTATTCCTCCCTATCGCATGGCACCAGCAGAGTTAAAAGAATTGAAAGAACAGCTTCAGGAACTCTTAGATAAGGGTTTCATTCGTCCAAGTGTGTCACCTTGGGGTGCACCGGTGTTGTTCGTAAAGAAGAAAGATGGCACAATGAGAATGTGCATTGATTACAGGCAGCTGAACAATGTAAGAGTGAAGAATAAGTACCCATTACCTCGTATTGAGGACCTATTTGATCAGCTACAGGGAGCTAGTGTATTTTCTAAGATTGATCTTCGATCGGGCTATCATCAGTTGAAGATCAGGGACTCAGATATTATGAAGACAGCGTTCGGGACGCGATATGGGCACTACGAGTTCCTGGTGATGTCTTTCGGGTTGACTAATGCCCCAGCTGCATTCATGCACTTGATGAATAGTGTATTTCGGCCGTACCTTGATTCTTTTGTGATTTTGTTTATTGATGATATCTTGGTATACTCACGCAGCCAGGAGGAGCATGCACAGCATTTGAGAGTGGCATTGCAGAGGTTGAGAGAAGAGAAGCTTTATGCAAAATTCTCTAAGTGTGAGTTCTGGCTTGATACTGTGGGTTTTCTGGGACATATAGTGTCTAGTGATGGCATTCGGGTTGATCCGCAGAAGGTTGAGGCAGTGCAGAATTGGCCCAGACCTTCCTCAGCTACAGAGATTCGGAGTTTTCTCGGCTTGGCAGGCTATTATCGTCGGTTTGTTCGGGATTTCTCATCTATTGCTTCACCGTTGACTAAGTTGACACAGAAGAATGCTCCATTTGTGTGGTCTGATGTATGTGAAGAGAGCTTTCAGAAGCTCAAGGAGGCTTTGACCACGGCTCCAGTACTTGTGTTACCATCGGCCTCAGGGTCATATACGGTGTATTGTGATGCTTCCAGAGTTGGACTCGGTTGTGTGTTGATGCAGGAGGGTAGAGTTATTGCATATGCTTCTCGTCAGCTAAAGCCCCACGAGAAGAACTACCCTGTTCATGATTTGGAGTTATCTGCTATTGTTCATGCCTTGAAGATTTGGAGGCATTATCTATATGGTGTATCTTGTGATGTATATACGGACCACCGCAGCCTTCAGCATTTGTTTAAGCAAAAAGATCTAAATTTGAGGCAGCGGAGATGGCTTGAATTGCTTAAAGACTATGATATTACTATCTTGTACCATCCCGGGAAAACCAATGTAGTGGCTGATGCATTGAGCCGGAAGGCTATTAGTATGGGCAGTTTGGCGTATATTCCAGTTGGGGAGAGACCCCTAGCAGTTGATGTTCAGGCGTTAGCTAATCGGATGGTAAGGCTGGATATTTCTGAGCCCAATCGGGTGATGGCTTGTGTAGTAGCTCGTTCTTCTTTATATGATCGTATTCGAGAGCGCCAGTATGATGATCCACACTTACTTGTCCTTAAGGACAGAGTTCAGCATGATGATGCTAGAGATGTCACTATTGATAGTGAGGGTGTATTGCGGATGCGGGGCCGGATATGTGTGCCCAATGTTGATGGCCTTCGTGAGTTGATATTGGAAGAGGCCCATAGCTCGCGGTATTCTATTCATCCAGGAGCCGCGAAGATGTATCAGGATTTGAAGCAGCATTACTGGTGGAGAAAGATGAAGAAAGATATTGTGAGCCATGTGGCTCGGTGTCTAAACCGTCAGCAGGTCAAGTATGAGCATCAGAGACCTGGTGGTGTATTCCAGCGTATTGATATTCCGGAGTGGAAGTGGGAAAGAATAACTATGGACTTTGTTAGTGGACTCCCTCGGACGGCGAGGAAGTTTGATTCAGTTTGGGTGGTGGTGGATAGGTTGACCAAGTCAGCTCACTTCATCCCAGTGTGTACTACCTATACCTCAGAGCGGTTGGCAGAGATATTCATCCGTGAGATAGTGAGATTGCATGGAGTTCCTATTTCCATTATATCGGACAGAGGTACCCAGTTCACATCTCAGTTCTGGAGGACATTTCAGCGAGAGTTGGGTTCACAGGTGGAGCTGAGCACAGCATTTCATCCACAGACGGATGGGCAGTCCTGAGCGTACTATTCAGATATTGGAGGACATGTTGCGTGCTTGTGTCATTGATTTTGGTGGTTCGTGGGCTGATTATTTGCCTTTGGCGGAGTTTGCTTACAATAATAGCTATCAGTCCAGCATTCAGATGGCACCGTATGAAGCTTTATATGGGAGGCGGTGTAGGTCTCCGGTTGGTTGGTTCGAGCCCGGCGAGGCTAGGTTGTTAGGGACAGAGTTAGTCCAAGATGCCTTAGATAAGGTGAAGGTGATTCGGGAGAGACTTCGCACAGCTCAGTCGCGTCAGAAGAGTTATGCAGACCGGAAGGTCCGAGATGTGTCTTATTCAGTAGGTGAGAAGGTGTTGTTGAAAGTTTCGCCTATGAAAGGTGTTATGAGGTTTGGAAAGAAAGGGAAGTTGAGCCCAAGGTTTATTGGACCTTTTGAGGTGCTTAGGAAAGTTGGGGAGGTGGCTTATATGCTTGCTTTGCCACCCGGTTTGTCGGGAGTTCACCCGGTGTTCCATGTATCTATGCTCCGGAAGTATGTCGGAGACCCGTCTCATGTGTTGGACTTCAGCACGATACAGCTAGATGAGGATTTGACTTATGATGTGGAACCGGTAGCCATTTTGGGTCGACGGGTTCGTAAACTGAGATCTAAGGACATAGCTTCAGTAAAAGTGCAGTGGAGAGGTCGTCCCGTGGAGGAAGCAACTTGGGAGACCGAGCAGGAAATGCAGAGCAGATATCCACACTTGTTTGATGCTCCGGGTATGTTTCTTAACCCGCTCGCGGACGAGCGTTTGTTTAAGTTGGGGAGAATGTAACGACCCGGCCTGTCGTTACGGGAATTACCACCCCGTTACCTTGCATTTACATATATTATGCTTTTAAAACAGTATTAGAGTATATTGGGTGAGTTAGAAGTGATTTGGATTGAAAATGAAACAAATAGCATGTTTGAAGAAAGCTTGAATATGAAAAGTCAACCAAGAGTTGACTATTGAGTTAGAGTGCTCGGAACCGGATTCTGATGATTCGACTAGTTCCGGGGGATCATTTATGACTTAGGAGAACAATCGGAATTGAATTTGGAGGTCCGGTGTAGTTTTAAGCTTGAATTGGCGAATGTTGAATTTTGGCGAAAACCGGATGGTAGGTGATATTTTGATCCGGGGGTCGGAATGGAATTCCGACAATTTCTGTAGCTTCGTTATGTGATTTTGGATGTGTCTGCAAATTTTCAGGTCATTCGGACATCGTTTGACCGGGTTTTGGATTGAATGTTAGTTTTGAAAGTTTTGAAGAAACTTAGGCTTGAATCCGTGGATAATTGGTGATTTTGATGTTTAGGATGGTGTTTTTATGATTGGAACAAGTTCGAATAAGGAATTAGGATGTGTTGGTGTGTTTGGATGAGGTCCCGGGGGCCTCGGGGTGTTTTCGGATGGTTAATCGGGAGAAAAACATGGAAATTTCAGGTTTGGAGAGTCCTCTATCTGTTGTTTCCGCTCCTGCGGAATTATGGGCGCAGGAGCGGGTGCGCTGAAGCGGACGAGGAGCGCAGAAGCGTTGGGCACCGCAGAAGCGGAACATTTTCTGCTGAAGCGGAATCGCTGGAGCGTAAAGGGAGCCGCAGAAGCGACCATCGCAGAAGCGGAAGGGCAGCCGCTTAGGCGAGTCCGCAGAGGCGGACGCCTAGTCGCAGAAGCGGAAATATCCGCAGGAGCGATCGAATCTCCGCAGAAGCGGACGCGTAGGAGTGGAAATTCTTCCGCAGAAGCGAAAATCGCTGTAAGTTAAGTGTATCAGAAGTGAGAAAAATTTCAGAACATTTCACACATTTGGGTCTCGGCTTTAGAGGCGATTTGGGCGATTTTGAAGAGAAACTCAAGAGAAATCATCAGGTAAGTGACTATGGACTTAAACTATGATTAGTATTGGTATTATTATGCAATTATATCATGAAAATGGAAGAATTTGGGGTGATTCATGGAAGATTTAACCCTAGGCTTGAACTTTAGAAAATCAGGGTTTTGAATGAGCAAATGGAGTCCGAATTTGGTAAAATTGATATGCTTAGACTCGTATGGAGATGAGGGTTCCGAATATGAGACTTTCGTAATTTTTCGAGAATCGTACCGAAAGTCGGGTTTTACCAACTTAGTGTAATTTTGCGAATTTCATATAAATTGAAGTGGGTTATGATTCTTTGACCCGTATTTGATATAATTATTGTTATTTGACTAGATTCTACACACGAGGCAACGAAATTCAAAGGAAAAGGCATCGCGGACGATTCTACGACCGGCTAGAGGTGAGTAGTTTGTGTATATTGTAGCTTGAGGGTTCGAAACCCCGGCTTAGCACATTGTGACGCTAATAGGGCGTGGCTCGCACACCGTGGCAGGTGCGGGATTGATTGTGATTGGGGATTGAGACTTGGTCCATCCCGGAAATGAATAATATGTGGTTAGTGTTGGAAATACACTGTATTTGCTATATTTGTGGGTTGTAAGCCTTGTTTGGGGCCTTGTGCCGATCTGTAGCGTCCTTAGAGGAAAATATTTATGTGATAGCTATAATTGCTTAAATCACTGATCTCAGTCCTGGAAATTGAAATCACCTTTTTGAAATGCTAAGTCACCGGCTTTTACAAACTTAATAAAGTTAAAGCATTTTCATAAATTATGAATTGAGAACTGGAATCAAGGAAAATGAATTGTTTTGTGACTTAATTGCTTATTGTGGACTGAGTATGGGATCGGGCTGCACGCCGCGGTGGTTGATATGAGGATCGGACTGCACGCCGCAGTAGTATTGCGCTTGGGCTGTAGGAGCCCTCCGGAGTCTGTACACACCCCCGGTGAGCGCCGTCGACGTTAAATTGGATCGGGCTACACGCCGTAGCGGTTATGTGCATTGCATTGCATCCGTATTTGTTGAATTACTCTGGGGTAGTTGTATTGTATTGTTGTTGCTAGTTCGTAGGAGATTCGGATCGTAGTGTAGCTTCATATTGTGGTATTTTGTGGATTTCTTACTCTCAACTACATATATATATTTGTTACTCACCGAGTACTTAGTACTTACCCCTACTCCTCGCACTTTTGTGTGCGGACTCGAGTACGCGAGGAGCGATGAGACGGGCATCTCCGGCGTTTACATTGTCACGTCGAGTTTGTTGAGGTAGCCGCCTACGTTCGCGAGCCTAGCTTCTCCTCTCATTCCGATTGTTATTGTATATTTTGTATTCGGACTTGAGTACTTCTATATCGTACTCTCTATTTCTCGTTGGGTTTTGTTAGAGGCTCTAGACTTGTGACTCGGATCTTTGGGAGTGTCAGTACTTTTGTTGAGTATTATTATTATTGGAGTTCTTAAACTCATATATTCTTCTTGGGTTGTCCGTTTGGGGACTGGTATTGTGTTATAATTAAACTATTTGTTTGGTTGGCCTAGCCTGATTGTTGGGCGCCATCACGACTGGATTTGGGTCGTGACAGTTCTCCCGTTGAATCATCTCGGACACTTAAGAGAATTTGGTTCTTATATTCTTTGCTAAGATGCATATCCTACCATCCTTTAAGTTGACATGTGAAACTTGCTACTAAGACATGAATAGTAAGCTGGTCAGAACAATTATGAGAAGTTTGATATGTAGTGGCAACCATAGTCATTTGTTGTAATTTGACCAAACGATTGTATTCAGAACAACCATCTATGTTCCATTCATAGATATTATTAGCATTGTTATACCCCATTTTAACACGGGTCAAACTAGAGTATAACATATTGATAATTCTGCAGGTTTAATTAACTAAGAGAGTCGCCACCTAATTATTTTAACGGTGAATTAGGACACCAATTTTAGTTAAATAGTGTTTAAAATTAACTCTATTTTATAGTCTGCTTAGCCTTAAAAAATTCTAGGTAAGAGTTCTAATTAATCTTATAGGGAAGGTTGTTAAAGCACCCTATATGACCCGTTAAAAATGGTTAACCAGCCAAACTTAGGTTAATAGATTTTAAACTTATAAAAATACATCATTTGATATGTCTACTAACGTAAATCAACTTTGAAATACTAATAAGCAGAGTTGATAACTTAATAAATATATAAAGAGATAAGAAACGATTTTGAATTATTTAAAACTAAAAAAAGTATTTTTTGGTTCAAATCCATAAAATCGTTAATAGACAAATCATTAGACTTATAGCATCTTAAGAGAGGGGTTTGTCAAGTCCAACTTACAAATCACGTTCTTTCAAAAATAAAGATGGCCTATTTTAACTTATGTGGTGGAAATCTAAAACTTATTTAATTATTTTCAAAAAAATTCTTTAATAGCTCTATTATATACTAAGATGAGAATATCAAATGAGGAAATTAGAAATTAAATCATGGATCCCCGTTAAGTACTAAAAGAAATTGAACAAACTCAAATAACTAGATCAAATCAAAATTCAAATAGAGTAAATATAAAATACGAAGGCCGTCAGAGACGACCTCAAGCTTTTCGCTTGTTTTCTTTCTATTTGGTACACTTATGGGAATACGAGATATGACGACTCCATGCTCGGGTGGGGTTGAGTCTTTATGAGACTGCACTGCGAGAGTTCCGAATTAAGACTCCATTTGCTCCAAAGTGTACATGCGAAGGAAAAAAAATAAAGGAAAAAGATTAACAGAAGCTCATTATTTGACAAGGATTTCACACATTAAATCATTTTTAAAAAAATAGCAGCACCGATTTTAATTTATTTCCACATGTTTGCAGCAAAGAATGAGCTATAGATGAATGCTTTTAGACTATGTTTGCAATTATCAAAGTATCAATCATGGGGCCCTAACGTTGTACTATAAATTATCATGATTTTTATAGAGAAAATCAAGTATTAGACATGGTTTCTACTACTTGAATTTGAAATAAAATAGTTCACATAAACACAATGACATTAGTTATCCCTCATGTTTCGAGCAGTACGTGGTCAGAAAAATAATTTCGTACGACATGATTTCATCATTCAAGTAAATAGAGAAATGAACATATTTGGATGATTTCCAATAAAACTATTGTGCACAACATGACAATTTAAAATAGAATAATGTCATAAGTTAATAAAAGCACCACAGATAAAAGATAAAATATCAAAATATTAAGAGCCCATCGCCAAATAGATATTGAAGCATGAACATACTATAAATTACAGAAAAAAAAACGAAATAAAAAGAAAGATACGGACCTTTTGCGGGGTAGTAAGCTGAGGGAGGCGTCAAGAACATCTTCGACTTCGGCTCAGCTCTTTCGGAAGATCATCAAATGCGGGTACAAAAAATAAATAAATAAAAGTTTTGGCAAGGTTACAGACTAAATAGAGGTCAAATGTAGAGAAAACTTAAAAGCTAGATTTTTTTAGAGAGCAAGGAAGAAGATAAGCTTTTAATCGTTAGCCACTAAGGCTAAAGGGGATAGAAAGGGCTGCCCAGCTCTTCCCACCGTTCCCTTTTTTTGTTATAGTCCCAAAAATTTTATTAGTATTTATAGGGGATATAGAGCTAGGGATTGAGCGGGATTTTTATCTCTAACGTTTTAAAAATGAGCCTGGGATTTTGAACGGTAAAATAGTCGTTCATCATTTAATGAGCGAGATTTGAGCAGATTTGTTTCATCTTTGTCTGAGAGTTTGAGCAGATTTGTTTGAAAGATTTATGGCATTTTCTTTCAATTGAATCAACAAAGTCAAAAGGTGAGAGAAAATCTTTATGGAAAAGAGGAAAGAAAATAGAGAAGGTGGGGTAGGGACTGAAAAGGATGGAAAGGGAAGGTTAGAAGGAAATTGAACTTACGGGAGAAATTTGGAAAAAAGAAGAGGAAAGAGAAAAGGTGGGGTAATGGGTTGAAAATGATGGAAAGAGATGGATGTTGATAAAAATAATATTTAAAAAAATATAGATAATAATAGTAACGTAGTAGTAGTAATAATAATAATACTAATAATAATAATAATAGTAATAATAATAGTAATAATAATAATAATAGTAAGTAGTAGCAACAAAAATAGTATTAGTATAATGAAATTATAACACTAATAGGAATAATGACAAAGATAGTAATAATTTCATGATAAAATAATAATAATAACATACCGGTCATAGTCGTGTAATAGTAGTAACATTAATACTAATATCGAATTAGTATTAATACTAACAGCAATGGTACTTAGCAATAGTCATAAAGTATTAATACAAGCATTAATTTCGAAGATAATTGTAGTGGTGGTAGCAGTAGTAATACTACTAGTAATAGTGATACTAGGAAAATAATAGTAATTAGGTATAGTTTGTGTTAAAAATGACAAAATAATTATTCTAACATTATTAGTGATATTAAAAGCTTGAAAAGATAGTTTGGAAGAAAGGAGGGTCAAAATTGGGTGTCAATAGCTGTCCCTCTTTGACCAGAGATGATAAAAGAGTTTTCGGGCAAAGAAATTGACTTAGTAGCCAATTTTGTCCCGACCATCAGGGTTAGACTGAGACAAAGGGGACGTAAAAAAAAATGATTGCGGCCAAACTCTGGTTTCGAGTTGCCTACATATCTTGGGTTGCACGAGAATCAGGTCATATGTTGTTCAGGACTGATGGTACCCTGAGTAGGACTCGCTTATTGAGGCGGATCTTAAAATGCTGCCCCAATGTCGAATAATAGAGACACTGGGTACCCAGATTGAAAGAAAGATGTTTGAAATAAGAACTTAATTATAAATTCTGAGAGTCAAGCTAAGCAGAGTTCGAAGTAGATCCTTGACCTTTGTTGAAAAGTATGATATTCCTCTTTAACAAATTGCCCCAGTTCACTGCTAAGATATAGTTCCACGTACGCTATATTTCCTGCAAAGCTTAACAATGCTAAAAAATATTTGTTAGAAAATAAGATGCAATATCGCATAAAAGTAATCTTATGAAAATAATATTTAGGCAGCCATTCATAAGAAAAGCAAATTTAAAACATATAAAATATTATTTTATTGTGACATATTTCATGGTCGGCAATGACACATGAAAATTAGATTATAAAGATAAATGCATTTGGCAATAATTTATGAAAGATATATTTTGGCAATGTTTATGCAAGTGGGACCACTCGGGTCGAAATAAATTAAATATCCCTTTAAGAAGGATTAACTTCAATCCTGTTTGAGGGCGGATGGATCCGATATATTCTATTTGCGGGTGGATTGATCCAATATATCTTGTTTGAGGGCGGATAGACCCGATATATTCTATTTGAGGGCGGATAGACCCGATATATCCTGTTTGAGGGCGGATGAACCCTAAATATCCTATTTGAGGGTGGATGAACCCAAAATATCCTGTTTGAGGGCGGATAGACCCGATAAATCCTATTTGAGGGCGGATTGACCCGATATATCTTGTTTGAGGGCGGATAGACCCGATATATCCTGTTTGAGAGCGGATGAACCCAAAATATCCTATTTGAGGGTGGATGAACCCAAAATATCCCGTTTGAGGGTGGATAGACCCGATATATCCTATTTGAGGGCGGATAGACCCGTTATACCCTGTTTGAGGGCGGATAGACCCGATATATTCTGTTTGAGGCCGGATAGACCCGATATATCCTGTTTGAGGGAGGATGAACCCAAAATATCATGTTTGAGGGCGGATGAACCCAAAATATCATATTTGAGGGTGGATGAACCCAAAATATCCTATTTGAGGGTGGATAGACCCGATATGTAGTGTTTGATTTGTAATTACGAAGATTTATATGATGCGGTGCGAAGAGCTTGATATGGTACATAAAGCTTGATCTGATGCCACAGTTATAATAATAATATTCAAGGTGCGATGCAAAGAGCTTGGTGCAATAGCGAATATGTGATGACCCGGCCCGTCATCATGTGAGTTATCACCTAGTTATCCCCGTTATATGCTTGTTGATGTTGTAATAGGCATGTTGGGTAAGTTTGAGTCAAATCGGGTTGAGTTTGGTTGAAATTGAGACAAATAGTCTCTTAGAAGAAGGAATATTTGGAAAAAGTCAACCGGATGTTGACTTGTGAGTTAGAGAGCTCGGAATCGAATTCTGATGATTCGGTCAGCTCAGGGTGGTCATTTGTTGCTTAGGAGAGCAATCGAAATCGAATTTGGTGGTTCGGTGTAGAAATAAGCTTGAATTGGCTAAGGTTGAATTTTGGTGAAATCCGAACGGTGGGTGAGATTTTGATCCGGGAGTCGGAATGGAATTCCGACAATTCCTGTAGCTTCGTTATGTGGTTTTGGATATGTCTGCAAATTTTTAAGTCATTCGGATATCGTTTGGTCGGGTTTTTGATTGAATGTGAATTTTTAAAGTTAAAGTTAAACTTAAGCTTGAATTTGTTGAAAACGGACGATTTTGATGTTAACGATAGAGTTTTGATGATTGGAACAAGTTCGAATAAGGTTATAGGACGTGTTGGTGCTTTTGGTTGAGGTCCCGGGGGCCTCGGGTGAGTTTCGAGGTGGTTTCGGTCCATTTCTAGGCCATTTTTAACTGTTGGTTTATCTCTGTAGCAGTGTTCTACGCGATCGCAGACAATGGGTCGCGATCGCGGTGAGTAAAATGTGCGAAAAATATTAATGAATTGCGATTGCGTGAAATGCTCCGTGATCGCGAAGAAGGAAATTTCTCTTGCATTCATCCTACTGCAGAAGCTCATACTTTTTATATACAAGGAATTTTGAGGTGATTCAAACATAGAAGTTGTAGCACATCGTGTCTAGTTTTCAGAAAGCTAAAGAAATATGGATTTGGACATCCGTGTCAAATATTATGGACGTTACACTATAGGGTGTCCGAGAAGGATCTCTAATACTCATGTATAGATTGGGAAACTTATATCTCGAAATGTATAAGGATTCAGGAAGTTAACAACAAATCACAGTTATAGACCTATGTGTCTAGCTTCCAAAACATCAAACCATTCATCATTCGGAGTTGTGTGCAAAGAGTTATGACCATTATGCTGAAGCCTGTCCGGAGAAACCGAAATTTGTCCACCGCGATCGCGAAGCTTTTCCCGCGATCGCGAAGGGTAAATTTTGGGCCAAATTTTGTTCTCCGCGTTCACAGAGCCATTCCCGCGATCGCGATGAGTAATATGCCCGGGTTCTCTGAATTTGGGTAAGAAATCAAGAAAATTAGGGCTTTGAGCAAAAATCTTAAAATGGGGATTTGAAGGATCATTTGTAGTCCGAATTGGGAGTTCTTGGTATGTACGGACTCGTGGAGAGACGAGGATTCCGAAAATATGAGTTTTATAATTTTTCGAAAAGCGCACCAAAAGTCGGGTTTTGACAACTTCGTGGGTTTTGATGCAATTTGGGTTATTTCGAATGAGTTGCGTAAATTTGGCATATATTGATGTATTATCATTGATTTTGAACAGATTTGGCATCCGAGGAGATTGATTTGCGAGGCAAGCGCAAGACGGACTAAGGCTTCTACCGGTTCGAGGTGAGTGGTGATAGTATTTAATGTACTGAGGGTTTGAAACCCCGTACTAGCACTTCACAGTGCTATGTTGAGATGAGACACGCGTCTTGTGACGAGTGTGGTGACATTGTGATTGGGAACTTGGACTTGGTCCTTCCCGACTAATAGTACATTGTGTTATGACTGATAATAAGATTATAACTGTGCAATTGGGCTGATAGCCATGTTTGGGGCCTTGTGCCGATTTGTAGAGCATTAGGGAACCTATAGAGCTAGGTGACCCTTATATCATGTTGGAAACATACACTCAGCCGTAATTACAACTGTATAGCATATTACGAGCCAATACTAGATGTGTACTTTGAGAGATACTACCTAGGGTGGAATTCCCTATTCTAGCTGAGTGGGCCTGAGAGGCCAGGTCTATATTGACTAAGATAGGGTCGAGGACCCACTGTGATATATTATACTGGGCCTGAGAGGCCAGGTCTATATTGACTGAGATAGGGTGAAGGACCCACTGTGATATATTATATTGGGCCTGAGAGGCCAAGTATATACTGATCGGGATAGGGTCGAGGACCCATTATGAGGTATTATATATATATACCTATATTGGATCGGGCTGCACGCCGCAGCAGTACATATATTGGATCGGACTGCACGCCGCAGTAATATACATGTGGATCGGACTGCACGCCGCAGTATTATTACGCTTGGGCTGTAGGAGCCCCTTCGGAGTCTGAGTCTGCACACATTCTCAGTGAGTGCTGGTGTATTTTATGGGATCGGGCTGCACGCCGCAGCAGTATAGCTATATATGCATATATATATTGGATTGGACTGCACGCCGCAGTAATATATGTGTGGATCGGACTGCACACCGCAGTGTCATAGCGCTTGGGCCTAGGGAGCCCCTCCAAAGTCTGTATACACCCCCAGTGAGCGCCGTCGACGTTAAATGGAGCGGGCTGCGCGCCGCAGCGGTATATATATTGGAGTGGGATGCACGCCGCAACATTATACTTATTCATATCCTTATACATACTTAAATACTTATACATTGTAGACATATATATTTATCTCCATATATTGAGATGGCTGTACACCGAAGTGGTACGAGTGAGAGTTTGGTCAGTGTTGGACCTTGTTGAGGTAGATGTGGACTGGAGATCAGAGTACTTACTATAGTGATGACTTACCTGTGGGGTTTGCCTTAGAACTCTTTAGTGATAGCACAGGAGTTCATACTTTCAGTTATTATTTATTATTATTACTCACTGAGTTGAAATATACTCACCCCACTCCCCTGCACTTTCTGTGCAGATCCACAGGTGCCCGAGAGCAGTTGAGTTGTCGTAGCTGCTGATCATCATCTACTTTTGCGGAGACTACGAGGTAGCTGCCAGCGGTCGCAGAGCCCGTTTTGTCCTTCCTTATCATCTTGTTGTCTTCATTTTTCCTAGACTTGTTTGTATTAGGATGTTATTCTGTAGAGGCCCAGTTTCGTGACACCACGATATGTTGGGACCGTACTTCGTATGTTGTTACTATCACGCTTATCATTTGATATGATCACTTGCTGTTTAAGTTTAATTTGATTAATAATTGGCTGGATTAAGAGGTAATATGGTCGAGCTTGCCTAGCATTGTGTTGGGCGCCATCACGACTGGGGTTTGGGTCGTGACAGAATATCCTTGGTGCGAAGAGCTTGATGCATTGCCTTTTCAAGGAGCGTTGCCAATGATTTGAAAATTTGCATGCTGAAGTTTATTATTAGTAAATTCCTAGATGCATGGTGCTTGATTTGAAATTTGAAGTATTCGTGCGGTGCAGAAGCTTGGTGCGTGTCACAATCCAAACCCCGATCGTGATGGCGCCCAACACAATGCTAGGCAAGCCCGACCATGTTATCCACTAAACCAACCAATTATTAATTTCAGGTGATCAATTAAAGCTTAAATAGCAAGTGTTCATATCAAAATGATAAACGTGATAGTAGAAGCATACAAAATACGGTCCCAACCAAATCGTGGTGTCGCAAGTCTGAGCCTCTATAGATAAAACAACCTATACAAACAAGTCTAGGCAAAACGAAGGCAACAAAATGATAAAGAAGGAGAAAATAGGTTCTGCAGATGTCGACAGCTACCTCGTAGTCTCCGCGGAATAGAAATGGATAAGCAGCTGCGACACCTCAACTGCTCTCTGCCTCCTGTGAATCTGCACAAAAAGTGCAGGGGAGTGGGGTGAGTATATTTCAACTCAGTGAGTAATAATAATAAATAACAACTTGAAGTGAGAACACCTGTACTATCACTAAACAGTTCTAAGGGTAACCTCTCAGGTAAGTCATCTCAACAACGAATACCCCCAAATTCCAGTCCACATCTATCTTGCCAAGGTCCTGCACTGACCTAGACCTCACACGTACTACTACGGCGTACAACCGATCCAATGTATATGTATGTATACATATGTCTATAATGCGGCGACGCGTAGACCGCTGCGATGTGTGTGTATATATATATATATGTATGTATGTATATATGTATAAGTATAATGCTGCAGCGTGCAGCCCCTCCAATACATATACCGCTGTGGCGTGTAGCCCGCTCCATTTAATGTTGACGACGCTGACTAGGGGTGTATACATACTTCGGGGGGCTCCCTGGGCCCAAGCGCAATAATACTGCGGCGTGCAGTCCGATCCACATGTATATATTACTGCGGCGTGCAGTCCGATCCAACACATATACTACTGCGGCTTGCAGCCCGATCCAATATAGATATAGATACATAATACCTCATAATGGGTCCTCAACCTTGTCCCAATTAGTATAGGATTGGCCTTTCAGGCCCACTCAGCTAAATCAAGGAATTTCCACCCTAAGTAATCTATCTCTCACAGTACACATCTAGTACCAGCTCTTAATATGCTATTCAGCTAGTTTTATGGCTGAGTGTATGTTCCAACATGATATAGGTGTAAGGCCCCGAAAATTGTTTTCGAGTTATTTAAGATTTTAGTCGTGCTAATGTAGGCTACATTGTTTTATCTCGTGTGCAAATAAGGATTCATAATATTATGGATATTAATTAGATATTTTAATAAGGGTATAAGACTTATTATAAGTGATTTGGGGTCTAAGGAGAGGCCTAAGCCTAATCCAAGATGGAAAATTGCATATTAGACGAAATCTGTAAAAGAGTGCGCACAAGACCTCACTTTGAACGTCCATATCACCAGTTATATAAGTAGTTGTGTGAGGATCAACCTATCAAATTACATCCCTTTGAGTTTAGTTTCTAACGCAACAAACCGTTCGTCATTCGGAGGTGTATACAGAAAGTTATGATCATTTTACTCGTCAGGTGTCAGATGCGCGAAAATCCGGCGCGAAATGGACTTCGCGCACACTTCGCGCATCTGAGGCAGAATGCTCAGGAAAATGCGCGAAGTCATGCGCGAAGCTTGCACACTTCGCGCATCTGGGCAACACTTCGCGCGCCTGGATAGTTTTAATACCCCAAAGACCGGCCTAGAGTGTTCCCAACTCATTTTTGGGGTTTTGACTTGCTCTCTCAAGAGGGTTTCATCCCGAACTTCATCCCTATGATCTTAGGTAAGATTTTTATAGTTCTTTGAGTAATTTCTACCCCTTAAACACTTATACTAACAAGGATTAATCTTCAAAATCCTTAGATTTTCCTTCTAATTCTTGAATTCTTCAAGAACACCTCAAGTGGAGATTCTTAAAATTATTACTACAAGAGGTATGTTTATCATCTCCAACTACTCTATGGTGATTATTTATGTAAGATACATACATTAGAACTCATGGGAGGGTGATTGGGAGCCATGGGTTCCTAACCTAGGTTATGTTAGTATTGTAGAGGTTGTGAAATGTGTTATTGAGGTATGATTCTTTGTATGGTAGTGTTATGTATGCATGCTTGTGCAAATAGAGTTGGGGGAAAATTGATGAACATAAATAGGTAAAGATTGGGTTTTGGAATGAAGGAAAATATTGTAAAAGAGTATTAAAAATCAAGTCGTCCAACTAGTGTTTGATAAAATGTTGTAAGGAGCTGAAACCATAAATGCCTTCCTAAATTATGTTTAATTTTGCTATGTTTCAAGTAGGTTGGGATTGCTAGAATTTCCGAAACATCGTAGTAACTTAAGGAAAGCTTAAACGAGGTATGTATGGCTAATTTTGATTCTTGTAAAATCGCCCAAATGTGTGAGAATTGTTTTTGGCATGTGTTAATTTGAGAAATTGTATGAAATTCTTTGATTTCATTGTTGGGTATTCAATCGATGTTGAACTACATGTGGTGTGTAATGAAATATGAGTTGAAGGATAACAAGGGAACTAGAATTGGTAAAGAACTGATAACAAATTGTTGTGGTGGCATATATGGCTTCTTGTGGAAGAGATGAAACATTTGAACTGTGGTAAATTGTTGAACACACTTATGTGGGCACTCTCGAATATGGAAACATGGTAATTTGGCTGTGAATTCAGTTTGAAAAATATTTGAGAATATGAACCGAATTGTAAGTTGCTTATTTGAACTTGTTGTAATTTGGTGTAGTGCCTTATTTGCTGTTTGTAATTGTTGTGATTGAAACTGTACGGTGGGATCGGGTTGCACGCCGCAACATGAAGTAATAAGGTGTGGGTTGGGGTGATAAGGGTGGCCGAGGTAATAAGGGTGGACGAGGTAATAAGGATGGAAAGCGATAAAAATCGCTATTGAAATTGATATAATATCATTGATGAGAAATTGTGAAAGGAGGCAGCAGGAGAGTTTGCAACCTGTGGGGCACTGATTGCCCCTTTGTTTGACTACTTGTGTTTTTTGTGATTGATTGGTTGTTGTTCTCCTTGTTGATCTTGAAACGTTCCTTGTGTTGAGAATTATTATTAGAAATGAGGAAGATGTGAAAACATGGTTGGCTGGCTTATTGATTCTTGGTGTAATTTATTGGCTATCTTATCATCGTGATTCTTATTTAACGGCTTGAGTTTACTTGGGACAAAGTTTGTCCATACATACCAGTACAATTCTAGTGTACTGACGTCCCTTTTGCCGGGGACGCTACATTCGTGTTATGATTGTAGGTGGATCTATAGCAGGCATTTCAGCTCATCGGCAGTAGTATCCTTCATCTTCCACTGCCCGTTTTGGTGAGCCCCTTTCTTCCTCGGGGCACTATATGGCTCATGCCACTTTTATTTTAGACTTTATTTTGGATTTTGTAAGGTATAGCCAGGGCCTTGTTACCTGCAAGTATTGTATTCCCTTTTGTATCCTAGAGGCTCCGTAGACATGTAAACTGTGGGAGTCCAGTCTTATGTACATATTATGTCGGGCATTGTAAAAACTGTAAACTTGTTAATGAGTCACTCGCATGGTTATGTTTGTACATTGTGAAATCAGTATAAATGGGTAAGATATGTGGTTTATGAGAAATAATCAATGTAGGGGTAACGCGTGGGAATGAAAGGCACCCAGGCCCGCTTGACTGGGGCTACCCGGTTAGGCGCCGGTCATGTCCCTCGATTTGGGGCGTGACAAACTTGGTATCAAAGCCTAAGATTTTAAAGTGTCCTAGGATGTCTCGGAGCCGTGTCTAGTAGTGCCCTTCTTATCGGTGTGTTGTCGACCACATCATATAAGTTGGGGGCTGCACGGACATTTAGGAATTCACCCATTTCTTTGTTAATCTATATCGTGCGGTAAAGTGAATAGTCGAGGTATTAATGTCTAATTCGCACCTTGTTCCAAAATATTCAGAATATGGCGCCTAAGAAGAAGGCTAGACTCTACCTTGGGGCCTATGTCGGCCCAAGTGTGGCTGAAAATCATGTACCCGATGCCGTGGGCGAGAATGACCCACCAGTCCTGAATTTTCCTGCACCATCTGTTCAAAACCCAAGTGTCCCTATTCCAGCTGCGGCAGAGGATGCCACCATCCCTCCTGCAAGTGTTCCTGACTCTGATACAGTTCCACTTTCTGGTTCTAGTATCTCTAATGAGGATCTTAGGGGAGCCATTCATATGTTAACACAATTAGTGGCCGCCTAGGCCCAGAGAACCCATGATTCCCCTACATCCTCCAGCGGACAGGGAGATTCCTCCGGCTCCAGAGTCCACCAATTCTTGCGGTTGGCCCCTCCAGAATTCTCAGGCACCGACACAGAGGCTGACCCACAGGAGTTTATTGATGAGATATACAAAACCCTCAGAGTGATGAAGGCTACATATATAGAGGGGGTAGAGTTGGACTCATACAGGCTGAAGGGAGCGGCACGTTCATGGTTCGAGATGTGGGAGGATTCTCGCGAGGAGGGAAGCCCTCCGGCCAGATGGGATGAGTTCGTAGATGCTTTCATGGACCACTTCCTGCCTGCCGAGATAATGGCAGCCCGTGCCACTGAGTTTGAGGTCCTTAAACAGGGCAGTATGAGCGTTTGGGAATATTACATGGAGTTCGTGAGGCTGTCCAAATATGCTCCTCATCTAGTGTCGACCATGGATGCCCGAGTTCGACGGTTTGTTCAGGGCCTTAGCCCTTTGGTAGTGAATGAGGCTGCCACAGCAGCTTTACACTCAGATATGAACTATGGGAGGATTGTGGGATTTGCTCAGGCCACAGAGGCTAGAAAGCAGAAGATTCGGGCAGAGAGAGAGAGTAGCAGCAGGGCCCGGTCAATGGGTCGTTCAGGGAAATCACTTCCAGGGAGAGGGTCATCAGGGCCTTCCCAGTCATATGCTCTGTCCTCCGCGAGTGCACCACTATCTATGCACAGTCATCAGCAGGGCAGTCATTCGAGACTAGGTTAAGACAGCAGGAGGTCTCGTCAGTCTGGTCGTCCTGGGGTGAGGTCCCATCAGCAGGGGAGACCTACATGCCCCAAGTGTGGGAGATTTCATACAGAGACCTGCTACCTTGACATCCCAGTATGCTTTAGGTGCGGAGTGAGAGGTCACATTCAGCGGGACTGTCGTGCACCCGGTCATGGTATGTATAGGGGATCTGCTCAGACATCTGGTTCTTCGGCTGCTACATCATTAGCGCGTCCTCCAGCATCAGCAGGGCATGGTGCAACTAGGGGTGGAGCTCTTGGTAGGGGTAGGCCTAGCCGATTCTATGCGTTGAGTGGCCGCCAGAGTGCTGAGGCTTCTACAAATGTTGCCACAGGTATCTTGTCTGTTCATAATATTGATTGCTATGCCCTCATTGATCCGGGGTCTTCCTTGTCTTATGTTACCCCATTCATTGCTTCAAGTTTTGGGGTAGAACCCGAACAGCTTCATGAGCCGTTCTCTATATCGACTCCGGTTGGTGATTCTATTACAACCTCACGAGTCTATAGGAATTGTGTTGTTACGGTGAGTGGTCGTGTTACCACAACCGATCTCATTGAGCTTGGGATGGTAGATTTTGATGTAATTATGGGGATGGATTGGCTCTATTCGTGCTTTGCCAAGCTTGACTGTCGGACGAGAGTCATGAGGCTCGAGTTCCCTAACGAGCCGGTTATTGAATGGACAGGAAATGGTGTAGTGCTAAGGGGTAGGTTTATTTCCTACCTCAAGGCTTCGAAGATGATTAAGAAGGGTTGTATCTATCATTTGGTCCGGGTGACGGACACCACCTCAGATGTGCCTACCCTCAACTCCGTGCCAATTGTAAATGAATTTCCCGAGGTGTTTCCGGATGAGCTTCCAGGGATCCCGCCAGATAGGGAGATCGATTTCAGGATTGATGTATTGCCGGATACTCAGCCAATATCTATTCCACCATATAGAATGGCGCCATCAGAGTTTAGGGAGCTAAAGGAGCAGCTAAGGGATTTATTAGAGAAAGGGTTCATACGACCGAGTGTGTCACCGTGGGGTGATCCGGTTCTTTTTGTCAGAAAGAAGGATGGATCACTTCAAATGTGTATTGATTATTGGCAGCTCAACAAAGTCACCATCAAGAATAAATATCCTTTGCCTCGGGTGGATGATCTGTTTGACCAATTGCAAGGAGCAAAGTTTTTCTCTAAAATTGATCTACGGTCCGGGTACCACCAATTGAAGATCAGAGAGCAGGACATTCCTAAGACCGCCTTCAGAACTCGTTATGGCCACTTCGAGTTTTTGGTTATGTCTTTTGGGCTAACCAATGCCCCAGCAGCTTTTATGGACCTTATGAATCGGGTGTTCAAGCCATTCCTAGATTCCTTCGTAATTGTATTCATTGACGACATCCTCATCTACTCTCGGAGCAGGGAAGATCATGCCATTCACCTCAGAGCAGCATTGCAGACCCTTCTTCAGCATCAATTGTATGCCAAGTTCTCAAAGTGTGAGTTTTGGTTGGAATCCGTAGCCTTTCTAGGGCATGTCATTTCTAGTAAAGGGATTCAGGTGGATCCTCAGAAGATTGCAATAGTGAAGGATTGGCCTAGACCCACGACCCCGACAGAGATTCGTAGCTTCTTGGGTTTGGCAGGGTACTATCGGAGGTTTGTGGAGGGATTTTCAACCCTTGCCTCCCCATTGACTAAATTGACGCAGAAGGCAGTTAAGTTCCAATGGACCGATTAATGTGAGAAAAATTTCCAAGAATTGAAGTCAAGATTGACCTCGGCACCAGTATTGACCTTGCCAGAAGGAACAGGTGGTTTTGTGGTTTATTGTGATGCCTCCAGGGTTGGTTTGGGATGTGTATTGATGCAGCACGGGAAAGTCATAGCTTACGCTTCCAGGCAACTCAAGAATCATGAGAAGAATTATCTGACGCATGATTTGGAGCTTGCAGCAGTTGTGTTTGCTTTGAAAATATGGCGGCACTATCTTTATGGAGTTCATGTAGATTTGTTTTCAAACCACAAGAGCCTCCAATATTTGTTCAAGTAGAAGGAGCTGAATTTGAGACAGCGGCGGTGGTTAGAATTTCTCAATGACTATGATATGAACATATTGTACCATCCAGGGAAGGCTAATATGGTAGCCGACGCTCTTAGTCGAAAATCCATGGGTAAGATATGTGGTTTATGAGAAATAATCAATGTAGGGGTAACGCGTGGGAATGAAAGGCACCCAGGTCCGCTTGACTGAGGCTACCCGGTTAGGCGTCGGTCATGTCCCTCGATTTGGGGCGTGACAAACTTGCTGTTTGGGAACTCAGGTGACTATCAACACAGCCTTCCATCCGCAGACCGATGGTCAGGCCGAGCGGACTATTCAGACGCTTAAGGATATATGGCGGGCTTGTGTTTTGTATTTCAAAGGTAATTGGGATGAACACTTACCACCGATAGAATTTGCTTATAATAACAGCTTTCATGCTAGCATTCAGATGGCCCCATTTGAGCCATTGTACGGGAGAAGGTGTAGGTCGCCAATCGGATGGTTTGAGGTAGGTGAAGCGGAATTGCTAGGGCCAGATCTGGTGTACGAAGCTATGGAAAAAGTTAAGGTTATTTAGGAGAGGATGAAAACTGCATAGAGTCGCCAAAAATCCTATGCAGATGTTCGCCGAAGAGATTTGGAGTTTCAAGTCGATGATTGGGTGTTCTTGAGGGTATCTCCTATGAAGGGAGACATGCGATTTGGAAAGAAAGGGAAATTGAGTCCTAGGTATGTTGGGCCATATCGGATCGTTCAAAGAATCGGGCAAGTTGCTTACAGGCTGGAGTTGCCTCCTGAAATGTCATCAGTGCACTCCGTGTTCCATGTGTCCATGTTGAAGAAAGTGATTGGAGATCCATCCACCATCATGCCGGTCGAGGCTATTGAGGTTAATGCGGATTTGTCATATGAAGAAGTTCCGGTTGCCATCCTTGATAGGCAAGTTCGTAAGTTGAGAAATAAGGAAGTTGTCTCTGTTAAAGTATTGTGGCGAAGTCAACAAGTTGAGGAGGCCAAGTGGGAGGCAGAAAAAGAGATGAAGGAAAAGTACCCCCATTTGTTTGATCAAGCTTAGCAGAAATTAGGCGATCTTTCTACTCCTAGTAACTATTGTCTTGTCCAAGTTGTTTCCCTCTTAGTGTTAGTAAAGTTTCCTTCATTTGGTAATGAGTTGTATGTGTTGTTACCTTGGGTCACTTAAACCTTTCTTGATAAATGGAAGCCTTATAAAGATTCATGTGTTAAGTAAACAAATAATAGTAAGTGTAAATTTATAATAGTTTGTTTATGTGTACATGGTGTATTGAGACGGTTAAATAAGGTAAGGACTCATTGAATTAGCTAGTTTATGCGCAAATGTAACAATGTGATAGAATATGTGTGATTGTTGAGGTAAGAAAGTGTATACAAGCTGTGAAAAGTATTGTAATTGTGTATTGTTATTGGATAATGTATTTCGGGGGTTCTCTAACAGGTGGATATGTCCATATTACAAAGAAAACTCTAGCGAAAATTTCGGAAATTTATGGAGTTAGCCAAATTCGAGGCTATTGATATATTTCATGATGTGAACAAACTGAAGTTACATAAGGAAGGCTAGTGAATGGACCTCAATCCTCATTCGAGGACGAATGATCCTAAGGGGGGGGGGGAGAATGTAAGGCCCCGAAAATGTTTTTCGAGTTATTTAAGATTTCGTCGTGCTAATGTAGGCTACATTGTTTTATCTCGTGTGCAAATAAGGATTCATAATACTATGGATATTAATTAGATATGTTAATAAGGGTATAAGTCTTATTATAAGTGATTTGGGGTCTAAGGAGAGGCCTAAGCCTAACCCAAGATGGAAAATTGCATATTAGACGAAATCTGTAAAAGAGTGCGCACAAGACCTCACTTTGAACGATCATATCTCCAGTTCTATAAGGAGTTGTGTGAGGATCAACTTATCCTATTAAAGCCCTTTGCGTCTAGTTTCCAACGCAACAAACCGTTCGTCATTCGGAGGTGTATACAGAACGTTATGATCATTTTACTCGTCAGGTGTCAGATGCGCGAAATCCTGCGCGAAATGGACTTCGCGCACACTTCGCGCATCTGAGGCAGAATGCTCAGGAAAATGCGCGAAGTCATGCGCGAAGCTTGCACACTTCGTGCATCTGGGCAACATTTCGCGCACCGGGATAGTTTTAATACCCCAAAGACCGGCCTAGAGTGTTCCCAACTCATTTTTGGGGTTTTGACTTGCTCTCTCAAGAGAGTTTCATCCCAAACTTCATCCCTATGATCTAAGGTAAGATTTTTATAGTTCTTTGAGTAATTTCTACCCCTTAAACACTTATACTAACAAGGATTAATCTTCAAAATCCTTAGATTTTCCTTCTAATTCTTGAATTCTTCAAGAACACCTCAAGTGGAGATTCTTAAAATTCTTACTACAAGAGGTATGTTTATCATCTCCAACTACTCTATGGTGATTATTTATGTAAGATACATACATTATAACTCATGGGAGGGTGATTGGGAGCCATGGGTTCCTAACCTAGGTTATGTTAGTATTGTAGAGGTTGTGAAATGTGTTATTGAGGTATGATTCTGTGTATGGTAGTGTTATGTATGCATCTTGTGCAAATAGAGTTGGGGGAAAATTGATGAAAATAAATAGGTAAAGATTGGATTTTGGAATGAAGGGAAATATTGTAAAAGAGTATTAAAAATCAAGTCGCCCAACTAGTCTTTGATAAAATATTGCAAGGAGCTAAAACCATTATGCCTTCCTAAATTATGTTTAATTTTGCTATGTTTCAAGTAGGTTGGGATTGCTAGAATTTCCAAAACGTCATAGTAACTTAAGGAAAGCTTAAACGAGGTATGTATGGCTAATTTTGATTCTTGTAAAGTCGCCCAAATGTGTGAGAATTGTTTTCGGCATGTGTTAATTTGAGAAATTGTATGAAATTCTTTGATTTCATTGTTGGGTATTCAATTGATGTTGAACTACATGTGGTGTGTTATGAAATATGAGTTGAAGGATAACAAGGGAACTAGAATTGGTAAAGAACTCATAACAAATTGTTGTGGTGGCATATATGGCTTCTTGTGGAAGGGATGAAACATTTGAACTGTGGTAAATTGTTGAACATACTTATGTGGGCACTCTCGAATATGGAAACATGGTAATTTGGCTGTGAATTCAATTTGAAAAATATTTGAGAATATGAATCGAATTGTAAGTTGCTTATTTGAACTTGTTTTAATTTGGTGTAGTGCCTTATTTGCTGTTTGTAATTGTTGTGATTGAAACTGTACGATGGGATCGGGTTGCGCGCCGCAACATGAAGTAATAAGGTGTGGGTTGGGGTGATAAGGTGGCCAAGGTAATAAGGGTGGACGAGGTAATAAGGATGGAAAGTGATCGAAATCTCTATTGAAATTGATATAAAATCATTGATGAGAAATTGTGAAAGGAGACAGCAGGAGAGTTTGCAACCTGTGGGGCACTGATTTCCCCTTTGTTTGACTACTTGTGTTTTTTGTGATTGATTGGTTGTTGTTCTCCTTGTTGATCTTGAAATGTGCCTTGTGTTGAGAATTATTATTAGAAATGAGGAAGATGTGAAAAACATGGTTGGCTGGCTTATTGATTCTTGGTGTAATTTATTGGCTATCTTATCATCGTGATTCTTGTTTAACGGCTTGAGTTTACTTCGGACAAAGTTTGTCCATACATACCAGTACAATTCTAGTGTACTGGCGTCCCTTTTGCCGGGGACGCTTGTAACGACCCGACCGGTCGTTTTAGAAAATTACGCCCCAATCCCTAATTTAACTGTTCCCCTAAGTTCATTTCTGCTATTGTGGGTGCCGGGAGAGTTGGTTCCAAAAATTTGAGCATTTTGGGACACTTAGTCCCTAAATAAGAGCTTTGAAACTAGAAAAACGGTTCGTAGCCGGAACAGTGTTAAGACGATCTCGGAATGGAAATCCGATGTTTCCATTAGCTCCGTTAGGTGATTTCGGGGTTGGGAGCGCGTTCGGAATATATTTTGGAGGTCCGTAGCTCAATTAGGCTTGAAATGCCGAAGGTTGAAATTTTAGCGAATCCGATCGATAGGTGAGATTTTGATCCGGGGGTCGGAATGGAATTCCGACAATTTCTGTAGCTTCGTTATGTGATTTTGGATATGTCCGCAAATTTTCAGGTCATTCGGACGTCGTTTGGACGGGTTTTTGATCGAATATGCAATTCGGAAAGTTTTAAGAAATTTAGGCTTGAATTCGATGAGAATTATGGGTTTTGATGTTGTTAGACGTGTTTTGAGGATTTGAGCAAGTTCGAATTAGGTATTAAGATGTGTTGGTATGTTTGGATGAGGTCCCGGGGGCCTCGGGGTGTTTTCGGATGGTTAAACGGGAGAAAAATCATGGAAATTTCAGGTTGAGAGTTCTGGTTCTGTCATTTTCGCTCCTGCGGAAATGTGGTCGCAGGAGCGAGTCCGCAGAAGCGGATGAGGGAGCGCAGAAGCGCTGGGATCGCGGAAGCGGAAAGGAGCCCGCAGGTGCGGCACCGCTGAAGCGGATATTGAGCCGCAGAAGCGGCCAAGGGCTAAGGGGGAGGCATCGCAGAAGCGGAAGGCTAGCCGCTTAGGCGGGTCCGCAGAAGCGGACACTTAGCCGCAGAAGCGGAACTTTCCGCAGGGGCGATCGAGCCTTCGCAGAAGCGGACGCGCAGAAGCGGTCCGCATATCGCAGAAGCGGAAATGGCCGGCTAGGCCTGGAACCGCAGAAGCGACCCTTTGGTCGCGGATACGGGAGCGTAGAAGCGGAAAATGTTCCGCAGAAGCGAAAATCGCTGTAAGTAAGTGTATCAGAAGTTAGAAAAATTTCAGAACATTTTAACATTTGGGGGTCTCGGCTTAAGGGCGATTTTGGGCGATTTTGAGGAGGAAATCAAGGGAAATCATCAGGTAATCAACTATGAACTCATATTATGATTAGTATTGGTAATATTATGCAATTATATCATGAAAATGGAGGAATTTAGGGTAATTATGGAGGATTTAGCCCTAGTCTTGAACTTTAGAAAATCTCTGATTTGAGTGGGCAAATGGAGTCCGATTTTGGTAAATTTTATATGCCTAGACTCGTATTGAGATAAGGAACTCGAAAATATAATTTTCGTGATTTTTCGATAAGCGTACCGAAAGTCGGGTTTTGACAACTTGTGTGTTTTGGTGCATTTTGAGTTATTTTGATTGGGTAATACCCAATTGGCCTATTTTGATGTGATTCTATTGATTCTTTATCAGATACTACACTTGTGGAGGCCGACATTCGCGGCAAGAAGGTTATTTCTTAGCGGTTTTGTACCGGAATTGAGGTAAGTGGCTTGTCTGACCTCGTGTGGGGGAATTTTCACCCCTAGGATATTATGTGATAGTTTAAATGCCTTGTACGCGAGGTGACGGGCGTGTACATGCGCTGGTTGTTGAACACGTACTTTATTCAAATGTTCGATGAGCGATATCCCTGTCTTGGTTGTTAATTTGATATTTTACCCGGTAGTGGTTAGAAGAGCATGATTAGGTAGCACTTAACTGTTTAGTTGCCTAATTGCCTTATTTGAACTCCTTGTTAATTATTGGCACTATTTTTCGGTGAAGTTATAGTTGAGCATAATTATTTCTCTCTGTGGATTTCCTTAATTGGCTGTGCTTGTGGACTGCGGGTTCGATTCCCGGAGACCCAGGGCTGTGGGTTCGATTCCCGGAGACCCGATGTGATATTGGTAGGGACTACGGGTTCGATTCCCGAGATCCTGAGTTATTGGTAGGGACTACGGGTTTGATTCCCGAGATCCTGAGTTATTGGTAGGGACTACGGGTTCGATTCCCGAGATCTTGAGTTATTGGTAGGGACTACGGGTTCGATTCCCGAGATCCTGAGTTATTGGTAAGGACTACGGGTTCGATTCCCGAGATCCTGAGTTATTGGTAGGGACTACGGGTTCGATTCCCGGAGATCCTGAGTTATTGTGATACTATTGAGACATGGGCTGCGGGTTCGATTCCCGGAGACCCAGGGGTACTGAGAATGGGACTGTGGGTTCAATTCCCACAGATCCTGGACTTGTTTATTGAGTTGGTTATTTGTTATTAGCTTGATTGTAGACAGTTTCAGTAAATGTTGTTATTATTTCAGACTTATTCCTATTTTGTACTGTTAGGTGTTATTATCATTATTTTTATTATTTCTCGGTAGGGCCCCGACCTTCCTCGTCACTACTCCATCGAGGTTAGGCTTGGCACTTACTGAGTACCGCCGTGGTGTACTCATGCTACTCTTCTGCACACTTTTGTTGTGCAGATCCAGGTACATCAGAGCAGGCTCGTACTAGGTGATTCTGCAGCTTTCTGGGAGACTTCAAGGTATGATCTGCTACGTCCGCGGATCCGGAGGCTTCCCTTCTATTCTAGTATTTCTAGTTGACATTTTTCCTCATTTCGTTGTTAGAAACTCTTTATACATAGAGCCCCAGTTGTATTTCTCTTTTAGTCTGTGTTACCGTGGGGTTCCGGATCTTGGTAGTGTTTTATTTATTTTGTGACGGATGTATGTGCCAAGCGGCACGGATTACATATCTTTTATGTTATTTCCCGCTGTTTCCTATTTAAGTGTTTATAATTTATGGATTTCGCAACGTGTTAGGCTTACCTAGTCGTGGGGACTGGGTGCCATCACGACATGTTCACAATTGGTGAACTAGGGTCGTGACAAGTTGGTATCGGAGCTCTAGGTTCATAGGAGTCACGGGACACAGACCGGTTACTTAGAGTCTCGCTGATCGATACGGAGACGTCTGTATTTATCTACGAGGGGCTATGTAACCGTTTAGGAAACTCTTCATTTCTTTTGGATTCCTTGTCGTGCGACATTTTTGGCATCAAAAATCTAAACTACTGCTTTCTATTCTCTCACAGATGGTGAGGACACGAGCTAACCGTGATGATCAGGTACCCGCGCCCCCTGTTGCTGCCGTCAGAGGCCGGGGCCGAGGTAGAGGACGAGGACGCGCCCGAGGTGCAGCCACAGCACCATCGCGCGCTGCCGCTGAGGTGCCACCGGTAGACCAGGTTGGAGCGCAGGCACCTGGTACACCGACTACAGCTGCTACTACTCCAGCACTACAGGAGACCCTGGCTCAGTTCATGAGCATGTATACCACTTTGGCCCGGGCAGGACTGCTTCCTCTTGTTGCAGCTACATCTCAGGCCGGGGGAGGGGCCCGGACTCCCGTAGCCGTTACACCGGAGCAGCGTGTGCCAGTGGGACATGTTCCAGATGTTTTGGTTATGCCTCCGGCCGCCCCAGCACAACCAGGAGGTGGACCAGCTGCCTCTGAGGACGAGCAGCGTAGATTAGAGAGGTTCAAGAAATATGATCCTCCAGTGTTTAGTGGCCTGGCTTCAGATGATGCATTGGGTTTTCTGGAGGAATGTCATCGTATTCTTCGTACTATGGGGATTGTGGAGACCAGCGGGGTTTCCTTCACTGCTTTTCAGTTTCGCGGGGCTGCTTATGATTGGTGGCGCACGTATGAGTTGGATAGTCCGGAGGAGTCTGCTTCATTGACTTGGACGCAGTTTTCAGATCTATTTTTGAGGGAGTTTGTTCCACAGAGCCTTAGGGATTCTTGGCGCTCGGAGTTTGAGCGGTTGCGACAGGGCTCCATGTCAGTATCGGAGTATGCCATCAGTTTCACCCGTCTGGCGAGGCATGCACCGGCCTTGGTAGCCACGGTTCGGGAGAGAGTGCGGAGATTTATTGAGGGCCTGATTCCGCCGATCCGGTCCAGCATGGCCAGAGAGTTGGAGACAGATATATCTTATCAGCAGGCAGTTAGCATTGCCGGGAGGATCGAGAGTATGCTCCCTAGAGAGCGGGGAGATAGAGAGGCCAAGAGGTCTCGTGAGTCGGGCCATTTCTCTGGTGCCCGCACTTCAGCAGCCGGTCGTTTTGGCAGGGGTTATTCCGGTCGACCAGTTCACTCGGCATTGCCCGCAGCAGGTAGTACTCCAGGTCTTCCGGCACCTCAGGAGCCTTATTATGCTCCCCCAGTTTCCAGTGCACCTCCTGCGCGGGGTCCTTCCAGAGGTCAGGCTAGTGGGGGAGAGGCCGGTCAGTCACAGTCACCGTGTCCTCCCAGAGCTTGCTTTGGGTGCGGGGATACTCGCCACCTGGTGAGGGAGTGCCCCAGGCGTAGGAGGGGGGCACCTCACCAGTCTTCGCAGCATCAGCGTGGCTCTCAGGGTCAGCAGGCTATCATTCCAGCTCCAGCTGCTATTCCACCTGCCCAGCCAGCCAGGGGCGGGGGTCAGGGTTCTAGAGGCCGCCCTCGAGAGGGGGGACAAGCCAGATTCTATGCTATTCCTGATCGCGCCGCGGCTGTTGCATCTGACTCTGTTATCACAGGTATTATTCTGGTTAGTCACGGGGAGGCATCGGTTCTATTCGACCCTGGTTCCACTTTTTCATATGTGTCTTCTTACTTTGCTTCTCATCTGGGTGTGCCTCGGGATTCTTTGAGTGCCCCCATTTATGTTTCCACTCCGGTGGGTGATTCTTTGGCTGTGGACCGCGTATATCGGTCGTGTTTGATTACCATTTGTGATTTTGAGACCGGAGCGGATCTATTGCTGCTTGGGATGGTCGATTTTGATATAATTTCGGGCATGGACTGGTTGTCGCCCCATTATGCTATTCTTGATTGTCACGCCAAGACCGTGACGCCGGCTATGCCGGGCATTCCACGTATTGAGTGGAGTGGTACTCTAGATCACACCCCTAGCCGTGTTATTTCTTTTCTCAGAGAGCTCAGCGTATGGTTGAGAAGGGGTGTGCTGCTTATCTTGCCTATGTGCGGGACGTCGGTATTGACCCTCCCTCTATTGATTCCGTTCCGGTGGTACGTGACTTTGTTGATGTATTTCCGGCTGATCTTCGGGCATGCCGCCCGACGGAGACATTGACTTTGCTATTGACTTGTTGCCGGGTACTCAGCCCATTTCTATTCCACCGTACCGTATGGCTCCTCCTGAGTTAAAGGAGTTGAAGGATCAATTACAGGAGTTATTGGGCAAGGGTTTTATTCGACCCAGTGTTTCACCTTGGGGTGCTCCTGTATTGTTTGTGAAGAAAAAGGACGGTTCTATGCGTATGTGTATTGACTATCGTCGGCTGAATAAGGTTACAGTGAAGAACCGGTATCCTTTGCCCCGTATTGATGATTTATTTGACCAGTTACAGGGCGCACATGTGTTTTCTAAGATTGATTTGCGCTCTGGGTATCACCAGCTGAAGATTCGGGAGCCAGATATCCCGAAGACTGCCTTCAGGACCCGGTATGGTCACTATGAGTTCCTCGTGATGTCTTTTGGGTTGACTAATGCTCCAGCAGCATTTATGCATTTGATGCACAGTGTGTTCAGGCCTTATCTGGACTCGTTCGTGATTGTCTTCATTGATGATATTCTAGTATATTCACGGAGCCGGGAAGAGCATGAGCAACATTTGAGGATAGTGCTTCAGATCCTGAGGGAGAAGCAGCTTTATGCCAAGTTCTCTAAATGTGAATTTTGGTTGAGTTCTGTGGCATTTTTGGGCCACGTGGTGTCGAGTGATGGTATTCGAGTAGATCCGAGGAAGGTGGAGGCCGTGCAGAGTTGGCCCAGACCCTCCTCCGCTACTGAGATTCGCAGTTTCCTTGGTTTGGCGGGCTACTACCGTCGTTTCGTGGAGGGGTTCTCTTCGATTGCAGCACCTATGACTAGATTGACCCAAAAGGGTGCCCTTTCCAGTGGACAGACGAGTGTGAGGCGAGCTTTCAAAAGCTCAAGACAGCTTTGACTTCGGCCCCTATATTGATGTTGCCTACAGGTACGGGGTCCTATACCGTATATTGTGATGCCTCACGAGTTGGACTCGGTGCGGTATTGATGCGGGACGGTAGGGTGATTGCCTACGCGTCGAGACAGCTGAAGGTGCATGAGAAGAATTACCCTGTTCATGACTTGGAGCTAGCTGCCATTGTTCACGCCTTGAAAATTTGGCGTCATTATTTATATGGAGTTCCTTGTGAGATCTACACTGATCACCGGAGCTTGCAGCACTTGCTTAAGCAGAAGGACCTGAATATGCGTCAGAGGAGATGGTTGGAACTACTGAAGGACTATGATATTACTATTCTCTATCATTCGGGCAAGGCTAATGTGGTTGCTGATGCCTTGAGTCGTCGGGCAGAGAGTTTGGGAAGCTTGGCATATCTACCAGCTTCGGAGAGGCCTATGGCGATGGATGTTCAGGCTTTGGCCAGGCAGTTGGTTAGACTGGATCTTTCGGAGCCCAGCCGGGTTCTAGCTTGTGTGGTCTCTCGGTCTTCTCTATTTGACCGCATCAGGGAGCGTCAGTTCGACGACCCTCACTTGCTTGTCCTTCAGGATAGAGTTCGGCGTGGTGATGCTCGGGATGTTACCATCGGGGAAGATGGAGTTATGAGGATGCAGGGCCGTATCTGTGTGCCCAATGTAGATGATCTTCGAGAGCTGATTCTAGCAGAGGCCCATAGTTCGCGGTATTCCATCCATCCGGGTGCCGCGAAGATGTATCAGGACTTGAAACAGCATTTCTGGTGGAGGCGGATGAAGAGGGATATAGTTGATTACGTTTCTAGATGCCTCAATTGCCAGCAGGTGAAGTATGAGCATCAGCGTCCGGGTGGATTGATGCAGCGGATTGAGATTCCAGAGTGGAAATGGGAGCGCATCACCATGGACTTTGTATCTGGACTTCCACGGACTATTAGGAAGTTTGATTCTATTTGGGTTATTGTGGATCGGCTGACTAAGTCCGCCCATTTTATACCGGTGAGCACTACTTATTCATCGGAGCGACTGGCGGAGATCTATATCAAGGAGATAGTTCGGCTGCATGGTATTCCAGTTTCCATCATTTCAGATAGAGGCACCCAGTTCACTTCACGGTTCTGGAGAGCTGTACAGCAGGAGTTAGGTACTCGGGTGGAGCTGAGCACAGCATTTCACCCCCAGACTGATGGGCAGTCCGAGCGCACTATTCGGATTTTGGAGGATATGCTCCGTGCGTGCGTGATTGAGTTTGGAGGTTCATGGGATCACTTCTCGCCACTGGCGGAGTTTGCTTATAACAACAGCTACCAGTCTAGTATTCAGATGGCACCGTACGAGGCCCTATATGGTAGGAGGTGCAGGTCTCTCGTGGGTTGGTTTGAGCCGGGCGAGGCCAGGTTACTAGGTACTGATATGGTTCAGGATGCTATGGACAAGGTTAAGGTGATTCAGGACATACTTAGTGCAGCCCAGTCTAGACAGAAGAGTTATGCGTACAAGAAGGTTCGCGATGTGGCTTTTATGGTTGGTGAGCGGGTTCTACTTCGAGTCTCGCCCATGAAGGGCGTTATGAGGTTTGGGAAGAAAGGGAAGGTGAGTCCTAGATTTATTGGCCCTTTTGAGATTTTGAGGCGTGTTGGGGAGGTTGCTTATGAGTTGGCCTTACCTCCCAGCCTAGCCGGAGTTCACCCCGTATTTCATGTCTCCATGCTCCGGAGATACCATGGCGACCCGTCGCACGTGTTGGATTTCACATCTGTTCAGCTAGACAAGGATCTGTCTTATGTTGAGGAGCCAGTAGCCATTCTAGACAGGCAGGTCAGAAAGCTAAGGTCAAAGAACATCGCTTCGGTAAAGGTTCAGTGGCGGGGCCGGCCGGTCGAGGAGGCGACTTGGGAGACCGAGCAGGATATGCGCAGCCAGTACCCTCATCTTTTCACTACTCCAGGTATGTTTTTCTATGCTCGTTCGAGGACGAACGAATCTTTAAGTGTGGGAAGATGTAACGACCCGACCGGTCGTTTTAGAAAATTACGCCCCAATCCCTAATTTAACTGTTCCCCTAAGTTCATTTCTGCTATTGTGGGTGCCGGGAGAGTTGGTTCCAAAAATTTGAGCATTTTGGGACACTTAGTCCCTAAATAAGAGCTTTGAAACTAGAAAAATGGTTCGTAGCCGGAACAGTGTTAAGACGATCTCGGAACGGAAATCCGATGTTTCCATTAGCTCCGTTAGGTGATTTCGGGGTTGGGAGCGCGTTCGGAATATATTTTGGAGGTCCGTAGCTCAATTAGGCTTGAAATGCCGAAGGTTGAAATTTTAGCGAATCCGATCGATAGGTGAGATTTTGATCCGGGGGTCGGAATGGAATTCCGACAATTTCTGTAGCTTCGTTATGTGATTTTGGATATGTCCGCAAATTTTCAGGTCATTCGGACGTCGTTTGGACGGGTTTTTGATCGAATATGCAATTCGGAAAGTTTTAAGAAATTTAGGCTTGAATTCGATGAGAATTATGGGTTTTGATGTTGTTAGACGTGTTTTGAGGATTTGAGCAAGTTCGAATTAGGTATTAAGATGTGTTGGTATGTTTGGATGAGGTCCCGGGGGCCTCGGGGTGCTTTCGGATGGTTAAACGGGAGAAAAATCATGGAAATTTCAGGTTGAGAGTTATGGTTCTGTCATTTTCGCTCCTGCGGAAATGTGGTCGCAGGAGCGAGTCCGCAGAAGCGGATATTGGAGCGCAGAAGCGCATGTGATCGCGGAAGCGGACAGGAGCCCGCAGGTGCGGCACCGCTGAAGCGGGTGTTGAGCCGCAGAAGCGGCCAAGGGCTATGGGGGAAATATCGCAGAAGCGGAAGGCCAGCCGCTTAGGCGAGTCCGCAGAAGCGGACGCCTAGCCGCAGAAGCGGAAATTTCCGCAGGAGCGGTCGAGTCTTCGCAGAAGCGGACGCGCAGAGGCGGTCCGTATATCGCAGAAGCGGAAATGGCCGGCTAGGCCTGGAACCGCAGAAGCGACCCTTTGGTCGCGGATACGGGAGCGTAGAAGCGGAAAATGTTCCGCAGAAGCGAAAATCGCTGTAAGTAAGTGTATCAGAAGTTAGAAAAATTTCAGAACATTTTAACATTTGGGGGTCTCGGCTTAAGGGCGATTTTGGGCGATTTTGAGGAGGAAATCAAGGGAAATCATCAGGTAATCAACTATGAACTCATATTATGATTAGTATTGGTAATATTATGCAATTATATCATGAAAATGGAGGAATTTAGGGTAATTATGGAGGATTTAGCCCTAGTCTTGAACTTTAGAAAATCTCTGATTTGAGTGGGCAAATGGAGTCCGATTTTGGTAAATTTTATATGCCTAGACTCGTATTGAGATAAGGAACTCGAAAATATAATTTTCATGATTTTTCGATAAGCGTACCGAAAGTCGGGTTTTGACAACTTGTGTGTTTTGGTGCATTTTGAGTTATTTTGATTGGGTAATACCCAATTGGCCTATTTTGATGTGATTCTATTGATTCTTTATCAGATACTACACTTGTGGAGGCCGACATTCGCGGCAAGAAGGTCTTAGCGGTTTTGTACCGGAATTGAGGTAAGTGGCTTGTCTGACCTCGTGTGGGGGAATTTTCACCCCTAGGATATTATGTGATAGTTTAAATGCCTTGTACGCGAGGTGACGGGCGTGTACATGCGCTGGTTGTTGAACACGTACTTTATTCAAATGTTCGATGAGCGATATCCCTGTCTTGGTTGTTAATTTGATATTTTACCCGGTAGTGGTTAGAAGAGCATGATTAGGTAGCACTTAACTGTTTAGTTGCCTAATTGCCTTATTTGAACTCCTTGTTAATTATTGGCACTATTTTTCGGTGAAGTTATAGTTGAGCATAATTATTTCTCTCTGTGGATTTCCTTAATTGGCTGTGCTTGTGGACTGCGGGTTCGATTCCCGGAGACCCAGGGCTGTGGGTTCGATTCCCAGAGACCCGATGTGATATTGGTAGGGACTACGGGTTCGATTCCCGAGACCAGAGTGATATTGGTAGGGACTACGGGTTCGATTCCCGAGATCCTGAGTTATTGGTAGGGACTACGGGTTCGATTCCCGAGATCCTGAGATTTATTGAAATGTGGACTACGGGTTCGATTCCCGAGATCCTGAGATTTATTGAAATGTGGACTACGGGTTCGATTCCCGAGATCCTGAGATTTATTGATTATTGGTAAGGACTGCGGGTTCGATTCCCGGAGATCCTGAGCTATTGAGATACTATTGAGACATGGGCTGCGGGTTCGATTCCCGGAGACCCAGAGGTACTGAGAATGGGACTGTGGGTTCAATTCCCACAGATCCTGGACTTGTTTATTGAGTTGGTTATTTGTTATTAGCTTGATTGTAGACAGTTTCAGTAAATGTTGTTATTTTGGAAATTTTATTATTATTTGAGCTGCTTATTATTGTTATTGTCTTTTTGTTATTGTTCTCTCAGTAGGGCCACGACCTTCCTCGTCACTACTCCATCGAGGTTAGGCTTGGCACTTACTGAGTACCGCCGTGGTGTACTCATGCTACTCTTCTGCACACTTTTGTTGTGCAGATCCGGGTACATCAGAGGAGGCTCGTACTAGGTGATTCCGCAGCTTTCTGGGAGACTTCGAGGTATGATCTGCTACGTCCGCGGATCCGGAGGCTTCCCATCTATTCTAGTAGTACTAGTTGACATTTTTCTTCATGTCGTTGTTAGATACTCTTTATACATAGAGCCCCAGTTGTATTTCTCTTTTAGTCTGTGTTACCGTGGGGTTCCGGATCTTGGTAGTGTTTTATTTATTTTGTGACGGATGTATGTGCCAAGCGGCACGTATTACATATCTTTTATGTTATTTCCCGCTGTTTCCTATTTAAGTGTTTATAATTTATGGATTTCGCAACGTGTTAGGCTTACCTAGTCGTGGGGACTGGGTGCCATCACGACATGTTCACAATTGGTGAACTAGGGTCGTGACAACGCTACATTCGTGTTATGATTGTAGGTGGATCAGTAGCAGGCACTTCAGCTCATCGGCAATAGTATCCTTCATCTTCCACTGCCCGTTTTGGTGAGCCCCTTTCTTCCTCGGGGCACTATGTGGCTCATGCCACTTTCATTTTAGACTTTATTTTGGATTTTGTAAGGTATAGCCTGAGCCTTGTTACCGGCAAGTATTGTATTCTCTTTCGTATCCTAGAGGCTCCGTAGACATGTAAACTGTGGGATTCCAGTCTTATGTACATATTATGTCGGGCGTTGTAAAAACTGTAAACTTGTTAATGAGTCACTCGCATGGTTATGTTTGTACATTGTGAAATCAGTATGAATAGGTAAGATATGTGGTTTATGAGAAATAATCAATGTAGGGGTAACGCGTGGGAATGAAAGGCACCCAGGTCCGCTTGACTGGGGCTACCCGATCAGGCGCCGGTCATGTCCCTCGATTTGGGGTGTGACAATAGGGGTCGCCTAGCTCCACAGGTCCCCTAATGCTCTACAGATCGGCACAAGGCCCCAAATATGGCTATTAGCCCAATTACACAGTTATAATCTCATTATCAGTCATAATACACAATACACTATTAGCCGGGAAGGACCAAGTCCAATTCCCCAATCACAATATCACCACGCCCGCACATGACGCTTGTCTCATCTCAACATAGCACTGTAAAGTTCAAGTACGGGGTTTCAAACCCTCAATACATTATCTACTACCACCACTCACCTCGATCCGGTAGAAGTCCTAGCTCTTTTTGCGCTTGCCTCGCAAATCAATCTCCTCGGATGCCAAATATACTCAAAATAAATGAGAATACATCAATATAGGCTAATTAGACATAACCCAATCGAAATAACTCGATTTACACCAAAACCCACGAAGTTGTCAAAATCTGACTTTTGGTACGCATCTAAAAAAATTAGAAAAGTTACATTTTCTGAATCCTTATCTCAACACGAGTCTATACATACCAAATTCATAAAAATCGGAGTTTATTTGACCCCTTAAATCACCATTTCCATCCAAGAGGGTTTTCTACCCTTTTCAACAAAATTTCTCAAATTAAACACCAAAACTTGCAATAGATTCAAGTTATATAACCAAAATTGAGTTAAGAGTGCTTACCCCGTTGTTCTCTCAAAAAATCTCCCAAAAAATTGCCTTACCCGAGCTCCAAATCGTCAAAAATGACAAATGGGATGAAGTTTGGACTTTATTCTGCTGCCCAGAGACTTGTTCTTCGCGTTCGCGGTATACTCTTGCGTTCGCGAAGAACAAACTTCCAAAAATTTCTTTTTCACCTCTGCTCGGACAGCCTTTATTGAAATGATCATAACGTTTTACAAACAACTTCAAATGACTATTATAATATGTTTCGGAAAACTAGATTCAAAGATCTACAACTTTTGTTTTTGAATTACCTCTAAGTTCCTTGTAGATAAAACGATATTAGCTTCCGAAGTAGGACATGCGCGACAGAAATTCCTTCTCCGCGAACGCGAAGCACTGTTGCGAACGCGAAGAACACAAGTCCCAGATGACAAATCCTTCATCGTGAACGCGAAGCACTGTCGCGAACGCGATGGCCAAAAGTCTCAGAATCCAATTTCTTCTTTGCGAACGCGATGGGACCTCGCGGACGCGAAGGACAACACCAGATACTAGTAACAAGCACTTCAAAAACTTCCAAAAATGACCCGTTAGGCATCCGAAACACACCCGAGGCCCCCGGGACCTCAACCAAAAGCACCAACATGACTTAAAACATTATACAAACTTGTTCCAATCATCAAAGCATGTCCTTAAACACGGAAATCATCAAATCAAAGCGAATTCAAGCCTAAGTTTCATCTAAAACTTCTGAAACCAACATCCAATCAAAAACCCGACCAAACGATGTCCGAATGACCTGGAAATTTGCAGGCATATCCAAAATCACCTAACGGAGCTACTGTAACTTTCAGAATTCCATTCTGACTCCCAGATCAAAATCTCACCTACCGTTCGGATTTCGTCAAAATTCAACCTTAGCCAATTCAAGCCTATTTCTACACCGGGCCTCCAAATTGAATTCTGATCGCCATACTAAGTCACAAATCACCTCCGGGAACTAACCAAATTATCAGAATCCGATTCCGAGAACTCTAACTAAATAGTCAACTCGAGATTGACTTTCCATATTCAAGCTTCCTTTAAAAAGGCTATTTGCATCATTTTCAACCAGAATCACTCCTAACTCACCCGATAGACTCTAATATTGATATAAAAGCATAAAACATATAAACGAAGGGGTAATAGGGTGATAACTCTTGTGACGACGGGCTGGGTCGTCACATTCTCCCCAACTTAAGCAAACGCTCGTCCTCGAGCGGACCAAGAGGTTTACTGGAAGTAACCCAATGGCTGAATGACCTTACCAAGCATATATTCGGGGCGATCCCGTGTCACCTTATCTTATATAAGTCTGGTACACATTATAGATGGAAATCTCACAGCACATCCGCACCATAGACCATATTGCACTTTCCGAAATCACATACCAAATTCAAATCATATGCCTATACTCAGAATACACACGATCCATCTGTAATAGCCCATACTTGCCACCCCGGGAGAGATCACATAACGTATCAAACAACCGAATCGCTCGAGACGATGGTCTCTAATCACAACAATGGCCACCATGACCAAATACTAGCAGAAAAAACCTTTCTCATTAGATAGAGTCTTATTCCAACACCTTCATATCCTGCCCACGGCAGCTGAAGCACGCTATATACCGAACCCGTCTCTCGGGTCAACCATTCATGAATCCATTTCCCTTTTTAACTGATACCACAATAGATTTCGGAGCCAAACCTCGATATTACCTTTCTAACGAACTGAGATCAAATATGCTCGCACTCATTAATGACTCCAACGATCATTTCGATAATAACACACCATACTGGTGACATGACACCTCAGAATCGGCCTAAGCCACAACGAGCACAACACAGGATCCAATAAGAACGATATAAATACACTCGAATCATGACAACGGACTCACACAAAAGAGCTATAATTCAAATTCCTCAATACCATCACAACACATAACTGAGACCTCGTCTCACATAATAGAATTAGGGTACCTGAATCTTCCTCGAAAGGTCATAACATCACGTGGCCTTGCCATAACTCATGATTCTATCAAACACTATTACTCATGGAGCTCCTCAAGTCACCATGCTCAAAACGGTCAGCCACGCACATATCTAGGTCTGAACTCAAGAAATCAATCACACATACGGTGATACAATTGATATACGCTATCAAATCCTGAAAGGACACAACTGATGTGCTATTCCCCGAGCGATTCCCAATACGGACTATTCCTTAGAAGCTAGGAAGTATTGTATACAAAATAACATATAGGAAGTTATATTTTCCACATCACACTGTTGCGGCGCGCAACCCGTTCCAATAACATACCCGTGGCGGCGTGCCACCCGATCCAGATACCATACCTGTGGCGGCGTGCCACCCGATCCTAATACCATACATGTGGTGGCGTGCCACCCGATCCAAATAGTATACCTGTGGCGGCGTGCCACCCGATCCACGAATACATCTAGCAAAGGGAATGCACATCGAGTCAAGTCACTCATTGCAACAAACATATACATAGCCTCAAGCTCGGCCACATGAAATGCATCACACAAAGTTCTTCAATACCAGAACTAAATCAATGGTAGATACCTCTACACTGACATCTGCCATGAAGGCCCAATTGACAAAGCAATACCTACCAGCCGTCCGCTGGCCCTAGGGTACATCTACCCTGCTGGAGCATGATTTGATGGGCTCTGCCACACAATTATGACATTTTCCTGACATAGTCCATATCACATTAGTCTAGACAACCTGACTTATGATAACCAGTCTGCAATCATATATCATTATTCCAATTCATCATATCAAGTAACGAGATAGCCACTAGGGCTTTCAATTTCCAATAACCGCTAAACGGTACCGATACACACGATACACCACCACTGCGTAGGTGGATTACGAGAACTTCTAGTCTCCAACACATATGTAACACATGAATCACTATGCCTGATTCCGCACTCCACCGTACTCATACATAACACACATCAAGCATCCATTCATACTACGTAAGCCATTCAGAAATTTCCCTATGCCATCAACAACTCAATCATCACTGTTAATCCAATAAGAGGATACCACAATACCACTAGACATTATCAGTTTACATTACCTTGTCCTTTGACCATATACTCTGCTAAATCACTAGAATAACAGTACCATTATCCTTAATCACCAGAAGGATTGAATTCTTAGATTATCTGCAGCTGCCCATGCTGTTTGGGATTGTTTTTAATGACTTCCCATATAATATGAACTGATCTTAAAACCTTGAACACGCCGTTATCAACTTTCCATAACACATCGTATATACCATACTACACCAAAATTCATGGAAAATTTCTATTCCTCTCTTACGCCGCAAACATCAACGCACTCAACTAGTCAAGGACCTTCATGATCCCATATAGAAGAAAAGTCATTACACATTCCATGCTTTGCATACCGATAGGAAATATACTCGTTTTCCAACCACGGTAAAATGCATCACAAATCTTTCTTCACATTCATTACATAAGTTTAACTGCTAGGATGGAGTCCTTTTACCCACATCGAGCTACGTAACTGCCAGCACTCAAGAGTCTTGTTGCACCATATCTGCAAGACTAATTATTTTGAACACATACCAGGAGCTACCCGTGCCCTTTTCATACTGTTCCAGTTTATTGGCATTTATAATTTAATATTCTCCTTCACCGGAGGATCACAATACCTCAACTCATGTTACCATACAGAACTCGTACATAAGACCACACGGTCTAAGACCCATAGGTCATTGAATACTCTCTCAATGTTTCCCAGAAGTACCACAATCTACAACACATCACGTTGAAGAACTTCCTACAATTTTGAATTTGTTACCATTACTCTCCAATATAGATACATTGAATCTCATCATCCACATAACATAACAAAAGTCTCAATTTCTTCTAACGAAACCACGGTCTTTAGCCACGTACATAGTCTTAAGGCACCTGACTGTTACAAGCGTAAATCTTGAACACCACAAGGCTATTCTCGGGCGTCATTCCCCTTAACCAGTTATAATTCAACTGCCTTATTGAACAGAACCACTCGTGCCTTATTAGAACTCTGACACCGCAAAACATGATTACATACAGATACGATTAACTATCTTTCTTTTCTATACACCGAACATTCTTTACCAACGTAAGTTCAAAACATCCTAGTATTTCTTCACATCTACGAAGCACCATAACCTTTATCAAAATTTCCCAACATACCTAGAGACAGGACCAACATAGCACACAACAGTGCAATCAGTTAATCAATAACAACCTCCCCAACTTGTCTCGAAGCCATATATCACTCATAGCATTCTTATTCAAATGACGCCACAATATTATAGTGAGATTAAACTCAAGTCATTTACAAGCTTCGGCGGAGACTCGAATCATCAGAGATCTTAACTTTTCTGCAATTCTTGTATTCATTTACACACAACAGCTAAGCCCATTCTTTAGGTGACAAAATCTTTTCTAAGTCCCAGATTTTTCCAAAAACTTCGACAGAGTTTCCTTTGTAATTTGGCCTATCCACCTGCCAAAGAGTCACCAAAACCATCCTAACAATACATCCGCAACTCGACAAGACATCACAATGCATATCAACAATATTAGTCTCAATGCTACACGAATTATATTGTCAAAATTAGTACATGAACATACGTTGCGCCTGCTCACATCATAACATATATAAAATACCTTTCACCCTAATACTCATAGCACAGCCAAGTTGGTCTTCCTGCGTATGAACTCATACTACCACACGTAATGCACTTTACCTTTCCACTAAGGAACACGAATATATTCACCACGCCCATAGCTAGGGCTGCATAACAGATCACAAAAAGAATCGAATACCTTAAAGCTCACCCATTTTCAAACTGCCATTTTCACAATTAAGATCAATACTGATCGTATGAATTTCATAATACCGGCTCGAGAAATTAGCACCTTGGTGCTCAAGCCATAGACAAGGATCCGACCACAAGTCCTCCAAACTGGCCCAACATGAACTCACAGAGATTATATCTCGTCCCTCGATTGGGGAATCATAAGCCATCAAGGCAAATTTATCACTAAGAACTCGAGTGCACTTACAAACGTGTAGAAGGAGTTTCAAGAATTACATCTCAAGATGAATCAAGGATGCACGATAAGAATTTCAAGAATTGAAACTTTCCTAAAAGGTTTGCAGCCTCCCAAGGATAAGTATAGGCATCCCCGTACCGATCCACGAGACTCTACCAACTGGCTCATGACTCGCGAGACCTGTTAACCTAGGCTCTGATACCAACTTGTCACGACCCAAACCCCGGTCGTGATGGCGCCCAACACAATGCTAGGCAAGCCCGACCATGTTATCCACTAAACCAACCAATTATTGATTTTAGGTGATCAATTAAAACTTAAATAGCAAGTGTTCATATCAAAATGATAAACGTGATAGTAGAAGCATACAAAATACGGTCCCAACCAAATCGTGGTGTCGCAAGTTTGAGCCTCTATAGATAAAACAGCCTATACAAACCAGTCTAGGCAAAACGAAGGCAACAAAATGATAAAGAAGGAGAAAACAGGTTCTGCGGATGTCGGCAGCTACGTCGTAGTCTCCGCGGAATAGAAATGGATAAGCAGCTGCGACAGCTCAACTGCTCTCTGGCACCTGTGAATCTGCACAAAAAGTGCAGGGGAGTGGGGGAGTATATTTCAACTCAGTGAGTAATAATAATAAATAACAACTAGAAGTGAGAACACATGTACTATCACTAAACAGTTCTAAGGGTAACCTTTCAGGTAAGTCATCTCAACAACGAATACCCCCAAATTCCAGGCCACATCTATCTTACCAAGGTCATACACTGACCTACACCTCACTCGTACTGCTACGGCGTACAGTCGATCCAATGTATATGTATGTATACATATGTCTATAATGCGGCGGCGCGTAGACCGTGCAATATATATATATATATATATATATATATATATATATATATATATATATATATATATATATATATATATATATATAAGTTTAATGCTGCGGCGTGCAGCCCGCTACATTTAACGTCGACGGCGCTCGCAAGGGGTGTATACAGACTTCGGAGGGGCTCCCTGGGCCCAAGTGCAATAATACTGCGGTGTGCAGTCCGGTCCACATGTATATATCACTGCGGTGTGCAGTCCGATCCAACACATATACTACTGCGGCGTGCAGCCCGATCCAATATAGATATATATACATAATACCTCATAATGGGTCCTCGACCCTGTCCCAATTAGTATAGGATTGGCCTTTCAGGCCCACTCAGTTAAATCTAAGAATTTCCACCCTAAGTAATCTATCTCTCACAGTACATATCTAGTACCGGCTCATAATATGCTATTCAGCTAGTTTTATGGCTGAGTGTAAGTTCCAACATGATATAGGGGTCGCCTAGCTCTATAGGTCCCCTAATGCTCTACAGATCGACACAAGGCCCCAAACATAGCTATTAGCCCATTTACACAGTTATAATCTCATTATCAGTCATAATACACAATACACTATTAGCCGGGAAGGACCAAGTCCAATTCCCCAATCACAATATCACCACGCCCGTCACATGATGCTTGTCTCATCTCAACATAACATTGTAAAGTGAAAGTACAGGGTTTCAAACCCTCAATACATTATCTACTACCACCACTCACCTCGATCCGGTAGAAGTCCTAGCTCTCTTTGCGCTTGCCTCATAAATCAATCTCCTCGGATGCCAAATCTGCTCAAAATAAATGAGAATACATCAATATAGGCTAATTAGACATAACCCAATCGAAATAACTCGATTTACACCAAAACCCACGAAGTTGTCAAAATCCGACTTTTGGTACGCTTCTCGAAAAAATAGAAAAGTTATATTTTCGGAATCCTTATCTCAACACGAGTCTATACATACCAAATTCATAAAAATCGGAGTTCATTTGACCCCTTAAATCACCATTTCTATCCAAGAGGGTTTTCTACCCTTTTCAACAAAATTTCTCAAATTAAACACCAAAACTTGCAATAGATTCAAGTTATACAACCAAAATTGAGTTAAGAGTGCTTACCCCGTTGTTCTCTCAAAACATCTCCTGAAAAACCGCCTTACCCGAGCTCCAAATCATCAAAAATGACAAATGGGACGAAGTTTGGACTTTATTCTGCTGCCCAGAGACTTGTTCTTCGCGTTCGCGGTCATACTCTCGCGTTCGCGAAGAACAAACTTCCAAAAGTTTGTTTTTTACCTCTGCTCGGATAGCCTCTATTGAAATGGTCATAACGTTTTACACACAACTCCAAATGACTATTATAATACGTTTCGGAAAACTAGATTCAAGGATCTACAACTTTCATTTTTGAATCACCTCTAAATTCCTGATAGATAAAACGATATGAGCTTCCGAAGTAGGACCTGCGCGACAGCAATTCCTTCTTCGCGAACGCGAAGCACTGTCGCAAACGCGAAGAACACAAGTTCCAGATGACAAATCCTTCATCGCGAACGCGATGGCCAAAAGTCTCAGAATCCAATTTCTTCTTCGCGAATGCGATGGGACCTCGCAGACGTGAAGGACAACACCATATACCAGCAACAACACTTCAAAAACTTCCAAAAATGACCCGTTAGGCATCCGAAACACACCCGAGGCCCTCGGGACCTCAACCAAAAGCACCAACATGACTTAAAATTTTATACAAACTTTTTCCAGTCATCACAACAAGTCCTTAAACATGGAAATCATCAAATCAAAGCGAATTCAAGCCTAAGTTTCATCTAAAACTTCCGAAACCAACATCCAATCAAAAACCCGACCAAACGATGTCCGAATGACCTGAACATTTGCAGGCATATCCAAAATCACCTAACGGAGCTACTGCAACTATCGGAATTCTATTCTGACTCCCGTATCAAAATCTCACCTACCGTTCGAATTTCGTCAAAATTCAACCTTAGCCAATTCAAGCCTATTTCTACACCGGGCCTCCAAATTCAATTCCGATCACTCCCCTAAGTCACAAATCACCTCCCGGAACTAACCGAATCATCAGAATCCGATTCCGAGCACTCTAACTAAATAGTCAACTCTAGGTTGACTTTCCATATTCAAGCTTCCTTCAAAAAGTCTATTTGCCTCATTTTCAACCAGAATCACTCCTAACTCACCCGATAGACTCTAACATTGATATAAAAGCATGCAACATATAAATGAAGGGGTAATAGGGTTATAACTCTTGTGACGACGGGCTGGGTCGTCACAGTGCGATGCTTGATTTGTAATTGTATAATGCGATGCGAAGAGCTTTGCATGGTTACTTCGAAGTAACATATTTGATGGTGCAATGCAGAGATCCTGGTGCAATGATTTTGTAATAGCAAATAGTGCGATACATATAGCTTGATGAAATGCCTTTGTAGTAGTGAATATTCATGGTGCAATGCTAACAATTGTTGGATCTTCATATTGAAGATTTGCTATTAATAATTTCCCGCACAAAAAAAAATTATAAGTTTCAAAGTTTGATTTGTGCTTGTTTGGCTTCATCTTTTGCTTTGCAAGAATCTTGAAACTTCCGACTTGATGCTGAGCTTTGCGATAGCGTATAATATTGTTCAACAATAGCTAAAATATGCCCCTGCATTACTCAAATAAAATTCATTAGTATAAAAGAAAGTGGTTGCCTTGCATTGAATATCAAAGTAGCTTTGAATCTGCAACTTGTTGCTATGGCTCCTGATATTTGCCATTGTGCTTGTAATAAGTGCGTAGCTCGAAATTTTATTTTTTCTTTGCCGAATGATGAGGATTCTTCTACAAAATCTGCCCCGGTTTTGGCTTTTGGGGGTAAATAGGATCTTTATTATGATGAGACCGAACCCTTAAGGCTGCCTATGTATCCCCTCTTAAATGAGAATCGGGTCAAAACGTAGTTCATTAAAAAGCAAATCATGATTACAAAAGTAGTTATTCATATCATGATAGTTGCAAAATGATAATGCCAGTAATGCAAGGTGAACTAGTCCAAAAGGAATTTCTTCTTCTGTATCATGACCTTGATTGGGGTTGCAGGTTGATGGAACTTGTGTAGAGATTGCATAAGTAGGGGCTGGGAAAGGGGTGTAAGGTTAATCAAATATTTCGGTTTGAGCAGGAAGTATGGGTTGCATTTGGAAGAAGGTTGAAAATTCTTCCCAGGTTAACTCACAAATTTCTTTGTACCATATTTGCCTCGGTATCTCTGCCTTCTGCTTGCAACAATTTCATACCAATACTGAATGCTTCAGATGTGTCTGTCATTAAGTTTCGTCCTTTATGCAGATTCACAGCCAAAATAGTGTTCAATACTAGGCAACCTTTAAATCAAAAATAAAACTTTTGCAAAATAAAAATAAAGTGTTAGCTTATTTATCACAATGAAATAAATGCACAAAATACTAAAGTATATAACTAGATAGTACTTCATAATATGGTTAAGTAGAAGCCCTAAGCTGGAAACGGGGCTTAATTTGCAAAATGGATGGACGAGAATGACTTGTTATCTAGAGGGCTCTAACGCACGAGACTTGTTGTCATTGAAACAAAATGATATGAAGTTTTGTAAAAGTTTGACTTATGTTCGAACATCAAAGCTTTAACTTTAGCACAATCAACTTCCTTGCATGCCTTTGGAATTTTCCAAAAAAAATTATCCCAATCTTTAGGAAGGTTCTGATGAATACTCCATGTCATGATGTCCCTTTTGAGCAGACTCAACATGCATGCCAAGAATCTACCCCCTGTCTCTTTCATGAAGGGCAATGGAAATTTTATTGTAATGAGTCTGAGTCTTATATAGACTGCATTTCAAAGAGGCGATATACAAATAATTTTGACGTTGAAAGCAATATTTGGACATTTGAATATTGACAAGCTCAAAATCAAGATACGTAATTAGGATATAAGCGTCAATTGGACATGAAATGACTCTATTATTATTTAGAGTTGTCAAGTCATAAAGTTATCGAGCCCCAGAATACGGTATCAACGATTTTGAAACTTATGGGATAGTATCTCGACTCACATGCCAAGACTTAAAATTAATGGGTGTGTGAAAATTAATTTCGACCACCCGAAATAAGACGATGCAAACACTTGAATTGAATAGGTGAAAATATTGAAAATAATTTGATGCTTGAAATTAGCCAAATAGCGGCCTTCTATTGCTGGGTAGATGGTGCAAAATTGGACACCTACCTAGTTGTATATGAGAATTGGCATGAATATTTGAATTTTGAGAGATATGAAGCTATGAGACAAAAATTAGAGGTGCAAGATTGCGCCAGAATTGGATAAATTAAAAAATTATGTAAGGCACGAGTGACAATATTTAAAAAAATATGTAACTATATTTGTAAGAAAAGAACGCGAATAAAATCAACTCACAAAATTAGATCGGCAAAATATTCTCATATGATGAAAGATTACGCCGGATTTTATTTTTTGAATACTATCTTGCTTAGTGAACCAGATTCTCATAGTTGTGTAAAGAAAAGTATTAAGGCTAGTTTAAGGCACGAATATTGAGGAATTTCATGACAAACCGAGCTTGTTGAAGAGTTTGCGGGCAAAACGTCCTTTTTCAAAAATGAAAGGATATCTTAATTGGACTCTAAAAATTGGAATGGACCTAAGAAAAATTTGGACTTAAGAAAATACCTAGACGGTGCTCTAGAGTCATTAAAGAGTTTTAAGCACGGAACGATTGGTGATTATAGTTATTAATGTAGGAAGATGATATAAAAAATATGCAGAAGATAAAATGTTGTCACGACCCCAAATCCGATCGTGATAGCGCCCATCACACTGCTAGGCCAACCTGACCAATCAATAACAATAACAGAGCTAGGAGCTCGCCTTATCACGTTTAAACGCATCAAATCATAAAAAAAAATAACAACATATATATATATATATATATATATATATATATATATAGAAAACGGGGAACCAAGTCCCAATACGTACCAACTCCCATAGACCGAAGGGTCAAAAGCCATGAGCCTCTAAGAACATACGCGTAATAAGGTTTATAACAAACTCAGTGCGGAAAGGAAAGACAACAAGATAAGAAATGACAGTAAGAAGGGAAGTCAGGTCCTGCAGACGCTGCAGCTACCTCGACTATCCCGCACTATGCCTCCTAACGGCTACCGGATCAGGTCTGCTGAGAGGTACCTGGATCTGCACACAAGGTGCAGGGAGTAACATGAGTACTGCCAGACTCAGTAGTAATAAACAAGGGTAAGACATCGTAGATAAGAAATCCATAGTAAAGCACAATGTAAAGCTATACCAATACCCTGTAACAGTTCCATACCAACAGTAGAGAGAGCCAACAATATCAACAAGTATAACAGCTAGCAGATGTAGCTAAATGCAATGCAATGCATGAGATGACCACTACGACGCGTAGCCCGATCCAATTTGGGTACCCGTGCTCACTGTGGGGGTTCAGACTCTGGAGGGGCTTCTACAACCCAAGCACAATATTACTGCGGCGTGCATCCAACATATATACCGCTGCGGCGCGCAGCCCGATCCACTACTAGTCAGCTAATATGCAAATGCAGCCTCGCAGGCTCAAAAGTAGTTTTGAAAACGCTTTTATCATTTTCAGTTGAAAACAGTAACATCAAGTTCCAGAGATTGGAAATAGCATGATAACAGAAATAGCTACGGATTGGTAGTAAACTAGTATGTCAATATCACAAGACAATGATAACGATCCTCGCGGGATCCAATAACTGGCTCACAGCCCACAAGTATACTCAACCGTCCAAGAAGGAGGTTCAACGGCTCGAGAGTAGCCAATAACACAATATAGTATGCAACCATCCGAGAAGGAGGTTCGACGGCTCAAAAATAGCCTAATATCATAACACAGTATAAACAAGTCAGACTAAGCCATAGTCCCCAATCACAATCGACTCCGCACCCACAAGAGAGTACATGTCTCGCCGCTATGCAGCATCACAAAGTGGTATACCGGGGTTTCGAACCCGCTGGTCATCACCCACATCTAATACTCACCTCAATACAGCTCGATGACTACTCCGCGATGCCCTTGCCACGAGAATCAAGCTCCGCACGCGTAGAATCTGATCAAACGTAGTAGAAACACAACAAATTAGGCCAATGGGACGACACCCAATCAATACAACTCAATTTACATCAAAATTCCCAAAGTTTCCAAAACCCGACTTTCGGTACGTTTCTCAAAAAATCACGAAAATCACATATTCGGAACCCTCATCTTGATACGAGTCTTAGCATATATGATTTACCAAATTCGGACTCCATTTTCCCATTCAAAACCTTGATTTTTCTAAAGTTCAAGCCTAGGGCTAAGTCTTCCATAAATTACCCCAAATTCCTCCATTTTAATGATATAATTGCATAATATTATCAATACTAATCTTAGTTTAAGTCCATAGTTGATTACCTGATGATTTCCCTTGAGTTTCTCTTCAAAATCGCCCAAATCGCCTCTAAAGCCGAGACCCAAATGTGTGAAATGTTTCTAAAATTTTCTAACTTCTGATACAATTAATCTTCTGTGATTTTCGCTTCTGCGGACCATTTCCGCCTCTGCGGAACCGCTTCTGCGACCATTTGGTCGCTTCTGCGAACCCATGCATATTTGGCCATTTCCGCACCTGCGATCCAAGGACCGCTCCTGCGGGTCCGCTTCTGTGGAATACCCTCCGCCTCTGCGGTCTTTCCCGCTTTTGCGGACAAGAGTCTGCTTGTGCGGACTCGCTTAAGCGGCTATCCTTCCGCTTCTGCGATCCTTCATCTCATCGCCCTGGACTGCTTCTGCGGCTCACCTTCCGCACCAGCGGTGCCGCCCTTGCGGGCCAAGCTCCGCCTCCGCGATCAACTGCACTTCTGCGCTCCCATGACCTGTTCTACGGAGTCGCTCCTGCGCTCTCATTTCCGCAGGAGCAAAAACAACAGAACCAGAACACAAATCTGCAATGTTTCCATGTTTTCTCCTGTTTGACCATCCGAAAAAACCCCGAGGCCACCGGGACCTCATCCAAACACGCCAACACATCCTAATACCTTATTCGAACTTGTTCCAATCATCAAAACACGTCTAACAACATCAAATTCCATAATTCACATCGAATTCAAGCCTAAATTCCTTAAAACTTTCCGAATTACACATTCAATCAAAAACTCGACCAAACGACGTCCGAATAACTTAAAAATTTGCGAACATATCCAAAATCACATAACGAAGCTACAGAACCTATCGAAATTCCATTCCGACCCCCGAGATCAAAATCTCACCTACCGTTCGGTCTTCGCCAAAATTCAACCTTAGCCAATTCAAGCCTATTTCTACACCGGACCTCCAAATTCAATTACGATTGCTCCCCTAAGTCACAAATCACCTCTCGGAACTAACAGAATCATCAGAATCCGATTCTGAGCCCTCTAACTAAATAGTCAACTCCGGGTTGACTTTCCATATACAAGTTTCCTTCAAAAAGGCTATATGCCTCATTTTCAATCCTAACTCACCCGATGGACTCTAACACCGATATAAAAGCATAAAACATGTAATTACAACATAACGGGGTGGTAGTTCCCGTGACGACGGGTCGGGTCGTCACATTCTCCCCCTCTTAAGCAAATGCTCGTCCTCGAGCGGGTCAAGAAACATACCTGAAGTCTCAAACAAGTGAGGATATCTGCTCCGCATCTCCTGCTCGATCTCCCAAGTGGCCTCCTCCACAGGTCGACCTCTCCACTGAACCTTAACTGATGCAATCTCCTTGGACCTCAATTATCTCACCTGACGACCAAAAATAGCATTAGGCTCCACATCATAGGATAGATCACCATCAAGCTGGATAGTACTGAAGTCTAATACATGAGACGATCCCCGATGTACTTCCGGAGCATAGACACATGGAATACTGGATGAACGCTGGATAAGATAGGTGGCAAGTCCAACTCATATGCCACCTCTCCAACCCTCCTGAGTATCTCAAAAGGACCAATGTACCTGGGATTCAGCTTCCTCTTCTTCCCGAACCTCATGACACCCTTCATGGGTGAACCCTTCAACAATATTTTGTCACTAACCATGAAAGACAACTCTCGAACTCTACGGTCTGCATAACTCTTCTGGCGAGACTGTGCTGTGCGAAGCCTCTCCTGGATCAATTTTGCTCTATCCAGAGCATCCTGAACTAACTCGGTCCCTATCAATCTATCCTCACCAGGCTCAAACCATCCGACGGGAGATCTACACCGTCTGCCATACAATGCCTCGTACGGGGCCATTTGAATACTCGACTGATAACTGTTGTTGTAGGAAAACTCAACAAGTGGTAAGAACTCATCCCACGAACCACCAAAGTCAATCACACATGCTCGCAACATATCTTCCAGGATCTGAATAGTACGCTCAGACTGCCCGTCTGTCTAGGGGTGAAATGTGGTGCTCAACTCAACCCGCGTACCCATCTCTCGCTGAAAATGCTCTCCAAAACTGAGAAGTGAACCGGGTACCCCTGTCGGATATGATAGACACTGGGACCCCATGCAACCGGACAATCTCTTGAATAAAGATCGCTGCTAACCGCTCCGATGAGTAGGTAGTACTAACTGGAATGAAGTGAGCTGACTTGGTCAGCCTATCCACAATAACCCAAACAGAATCAAACTTCCTCGCTGTCCGAGGGAGTCCAGTAACAAAGTCCATGGTGATCCTCTCCCATTTCCACTCAGGAATATCAATGCGCTGAAATACGCCACCGGGCCTCTGATGCTCGTACTTAACCTGCTGATAGTTGAGGCACCGTGCTACATGTCTAACAATGTCCATCTTCATCTTTCTACACCAATAGTGTTGTTTCAAATCTTGATACATCTTCGCGGCTCCTGGATGGATAGAATACCGCGAGCTGTAGGCCTCCTCCAGAATCAACTCACGAAGGCCATCAACATTAGGCACACATATCCAGCCCTGCATCCTCAATACGCCGTCACTATCAATGGTGACATCTCTAGCATCATCATGCTGAACTCTGTCCCTAAGGACAGCTAAATGTGGATCATCATACTAGCGCTCACGAATACAATCATATAGAGATGACCGAGATACAACACAAGCCAATACCCTGCTGGGCTCCGAAATATCTAACCTCACTAGCCGATTGGCTAGCACCTGAACATCATAAGCAAATGGCCTCTCCTCAGCTGGAATATATGCCAAGCTTCCCATACTGACCGCCTTCCGGCTCAAAGCATCGGCCACCACATTGGCCTTCCCCGGATGATACAAAATAGTAATGTCATAATCCTTAAGCAACTCAAGCCATCTCCGCTGTCTCAAATTAAGATCCTTCTGTTTGAACAAGTGTTGGAGACTAGGATGGTCGGTATACACCTCATAAGACACGCCGTACAAATAGTGCCTCCAAATCTTCAAGGCATGAACAATGGCAGCTAGCTCCAAATCATGAACAGGATAGTTCTTCTCATATGGCTTCAACTGCCGAGAAGCATAAGCAATCGCCTTACCTTTCTGCATCAACACACAATCTATCCCCACTCTCGAGGCATCACAATAAACAGTATATGAACCTGAAGCTGATGGCAACACTAATACTGGAGCTGTGGTCAAAGCTGTCTTGAGCTTCTGAAAGCTCTCCTCGCACTCATCCGACCACACGAATGGTGCACCCTTCCGGGTCAATTTAGTCAATGAAGAAGCAATGGATGAAAATCCCTGAACAAACCGGCGATAATATCCCGCCAAGCCAAGAAAACTCCAAATCTCTGTAACTGAGGACGGTCTAGGCCAACTCTGCACCGCCTCTATCTTCTTTGAATAAACTTGAATACCATCACGAGACACCACATGTCCCAGAAATGCTACGGACTCGAGGCAAAACTCGCACTTGGAGAATTTAGCACATAGTTTTTCCTCTTTCAATCTCTGCAACATAATACTCAAATGCTGAGCATGCTCCTCATGACTACGGGAGTTGACTAGAATGTCATCAATGAACACAATCACAAATGAATCCAAATAGGGCCTAAACACACTGTTCATCAGATGCATAAATGCTGCTGGGGCATTGGTCTGCCCAAAATACATCACAAGAAACTCATAGTGACCATATTGGGTCCTGAATGCAGTCTTCATAATATCCAAGTCCCTGATCTTTAGTTGATGATAGCCTGAACGAAGATCAGTCTTAGAAAACACCCTCGCACCCTGTAACTGATCAAACAAATCATCTATGCGTGGTAGAGGGTTCTTGTTCTTCACTTTCACTTTGTTCAATTGCCTATAATCAATACACATCCGCATGGAACCATCTTTCTTTTTAACAAACAACACCGGTGCACCCCACGGGGACACACTAGGGCGGATGGAACCATTATCCACAAGCTCCTGAAGCTGTTCTTTCAGTTCTTTCAACTCAGCTGGTGCCATCCGGTAAGGAGGAATGGATATGGGCTGAGTGCCCGGCACCAAGTCAATGCCAAAATTAATAACCCTGTCCGGCAATATGCCCGGCAGGTCGGAGGGGAATACATCTGGAAAGTCCCTCACAACAGGTACAATATCAATGCTAGGAGACTCAGCTCCCACATCTCTCACAAAGGATAAGTACGACAAACACCCTTTTTCAACCATCTTCTGAGCTTTTAAGAACGAAATGACACGGCTAGGGACGAAATCAGTCGAACCCTACCACTCAATCTTACAAATACTAGGAATGGCCGACGTAACTATCATAGCATGATAGTCCAATATAGCATGGTACGGAGACAACCAGTCCATACCCAATATAACATCAAAGTCCACCATTCCCAATAATAATAGAACTTCCTGGGTCTCCAGACCCCCAATAGAAATAACATAGGATCTACAGACATGATCCACAACAATCGTATCACCCACGGGGGTGGATACATGAACAGGTAAATCAAGACTACCCCGAGTCGTACCCAAATGATGTGCAAAATAAGAGGACACGTATGAATATGTGGACCCAGGATCAAATAGAACAAATGCATCTCTGTGACAGACAGAAATGATACCTGTAATCATCGCATCGGAGGCAACTGCATCACACCTCTCAGGAAGTGCATAGAACCGTGCCTGGCCTCCACCAGATCTCTCCTCGCCTCTGGGGTGACCACGAGAAGACTGACCTCCACCTCTACTAGCCTAAGATGGTGCTGAAGAGGATGGCTGATCCCTTTGCTGAGTCCTGTCCCTACAAAGTCGAGGGCACTGTCTCCTCATATGGCCAAACTCACCACACTCATAACATGCACCTGGTGCGGGAGAAGGGGACTGAAGGGAAACCCTCACCGCAGAAGAACCCTGGGCTGAAGAAGTAGGTGCTGCACTCTGGGCTGGGAGGGCACTAAGTGATGACTGACCCTGCTGAAACCCCTGTCGACCACGACCATAAGAGCCTCTCCTCTACTCAGGGCGGCCTGAATGAGAAGGTCTAGATGAGCGACCTCTGCCCTGCTGGAAATGCCCTCTAGATGGAGCACCACTGAAACTACCAGAACCACGAAGCCTCTTGGCCTCCCGCTCCTCCCTCTCTCGGCGACGATCCGCCTCAATGGAGCATGCCATATCAACAACCTGCTCAAAAGATGAAGACAGAACTCGCTATCTAGTCATAAAAATGCGGATAGAGTAGTTGAGGCCATCAATGAACCTTCTGATCCTCTCCCTATCGGTAGGGATCATCCATGTGGCATGCCTAGCCAACTGTGTGAATCTAAGCTCATACTGGGTCACAGACATGTCGCCCTGAACCAACCACTCGAACTGGCGATGTAGCTCCTCGCGACGAGACTGAGGTACATATTTCTCTAGAAAGAGAGTAGAGAACTGCTGCCATGTGAGGGGTGTTGCTCCTACAGGCCTACGCCTCTCAAACTCCTCCTACCAATCAAATGCGGGACCGGTGAACTGAAAGGTAGTAAATGAAACTCCGCCGGACTCAAGAATACCAGCCATACGTAACATCCTCTGACACTTATCCAAGAAACCCTGGGCATCCTCACCCTCAGCGCCACTGAAATGGGGTGGCCAAAGTCTACCAAATCTCTCAAGACGACGCTGCCCGTCGTCGGGCATAGCCTGAACCATATGCTCTGGAGATGGTGTAGCTGGAGGAATAACTGGTGCAACCACCTGAGCGGGGACCGCCTCTGGCGTCTGAAGTCCCTGAACAACCTGCTCAGGTGTGCGAGCTGCAGGGGTCTGCTGACCACCCCCTGACTGAGATGTCGCTACAGTAGCGGTAGCCGAAACTACCCGAGCCAAACCGGAACACACTGATAATATCTGAGCAAGAGTCTCCTGAAGACTAGGAATAGCAATAGATACAGTCTGGCCCTAGACTGGGGCTGCTAGAGCATCAACCACTGGGGGCTGCTCCTGAACTGCTACAACGGGCGGGTCAGCTGGCACTGCCTCAACTGCCATACCTCTACCTCTAGCACGACCGCGCCCACGACCTCTAGCAGGTGGTAATGAAGGTCGTCCACCTCGTCCTGATGCTCGCGTTCTCGCCATCTGTGAGAGAATAGAATATAGAAGTTCAGTTTTCAGGATAACAAGATCGCACGACAGAGTTCAAGAAAAGTGAAGTGTTTCCTAAAGGTTCGCAGTCTCCCGAGGATAAGTACAGGCATCCCCGTACCGATCCACAAGACTCTACTAACCGGCTCATGACTCATGAGGCCTAGTAAACCTAGGCTTTGATACCAACTTGTCACGACCCCAAATCTTGTCGTGATGGCGCCCAGCACACTGCTAGGCCAACCTGACCAATCAATAACAATAACGGAGCTAGGAGCTCGCCTTATCCCATTTAAACGCATCAAATCATAAAAAAAAATAACAATAGTGATATATATAGAAAACGGGGAACCAAGTCGCAATACGTACCAACTCCCATAGACCGAAGGGTCAAGAGTCATGAGCCTCTAAGAACATATGCGCAATAAGGTTTATAACAAACTTAGTGCGGAAAGAAAAGACAACAAGATAAGTAATGATAGTAAGAAGGGGAGTCAGGTCCTGCGGACGCTGCAGCTACCTCGACTATCCCGCACTATGCCTCCGAACGGCTACCGGATCATGTCTGCTGAGAGGTACCTGGATCTGCACACAAGGTGCAGGGAGTAACATGAGTACTACCTGACTTAGTGGTAATAAGAAAGGGTAAGACACCGTAGATAAGAAATCCACAGTAAAGCACAATGTAAAGCTATACCAATACCCTATAACAGTTCCATACCAACAGTAGAGAAAGACAACTATATCAACAAGTATAACAGCTAGCAGGTGTAGCTAAATGCAATGCAATGCATGAGATGACCACTACGACGCGTAGCCCGATCCAATTTGGGTACCCATGCTCACTGTGGGGGTTCAGACTCCGGAGGGGTTCCTACAACCCAAGCACAATATTACTGCGGCGTGCATCCAACAAATATACCGCTGCGGCGCGCAGCCCGATCCACTACCAGTCAGCTAATATGAAATATAGCCTCGCAGGCTCAAAAGTATTTTTGAAAACTCTTTTATCATTTTTAGTTGAAAACAGTAATATCAAGTTCCAGAGGTTGGAAATATCATGATAACAGAAATAGCTACGGACCGGTAGTAAACTAGCATGTCAATATCACAAGACAATGATAACGATCCTCGCGGGATCCAATAACCTGGCTCATATCCCACAAGTATACTCAACCGTCCAAGAAGGAGGTTCAACGGCTCAAGAGTAGCCAATAACACAATATAGTATGCAACCATCCGAGAAGGGGGTTCGACGGCTCAAGAATAGCCTAATATCATAACACACTATCAACAAGTCGGACTAAGACATAGTCCCCAATCACAATCGACTCCGCACCCACAAGAGAGTACGTGTCTCGCCTCTATACAGCGTCACAAAGTGGTATACCGGGGTTTCGAACCCGCTGGTCATCACCGACATCTATTACTCACCTCAATACAGCTCGACGACTACTCCGCGATGCCCTTTCCACGAGAATCAAGCTCCGCACGCGTAGAATCTAATCAAACAAAGTAGAAACACAACAAATTAGGCTAATGGGACGACACCCAATCAATACAACTCAATTTACATCAAAATTCCCAAAGTTGCCAAAACCCGACTTTCGGTACGCTTCTCGAAAAATCACGAAAATCACATATTCGGAACCCTCATCTCGATACGAGTCTAAGCATATAAGATTTACCAAATTCGAACTCCATTTGCTTCAAAACCTTGATTTTTCTAAAGTTCAAGCCTAGGGCTAAATCTTCCATAAATTACCCCAAATTCCTCCATTTTCATGATATAATTGCATAATATTATCAATACTAATCAGAGTTTAAGTCCATAGTTTATTACCTGATGATTTACCTTGAGTTTCTCTTCAAAATTGCCCAAATCACCTCTAAAACCGAGACCCAAATGTGTGAAATGTTTCTGAAATTTTCTAATTTCTGATACAATTAATCTTCTGCGATTTTCGCTTCTGCGGACCATTTCCGCCTCTGCAGAACCGCATCTGCGACCATTTGGTCGCTTCTGCGAACCCAGGACTATTTGGCGATTTTCGCTTCTGCGGACCATTTTCCGCCCCTGCGGAACCGCTTCTGCAGAATACCCTCCGCCTCTGCGGTCTTTCCCGCTTCTGCCGACAGGAGTCCGCTGCTGTAGACTCGCCTATGTGATCACCAATCCGCTTTTGCGGACTTCTCCATGGACCGCTTCTGCGGCTCACCTTCCGCACCAGCGGTGCCGCCCCTACGGGCCAAGCTCCGCCTCCGCGATCAACTGCGCTTCTGCGCTCCCATGACCGCTTCTACGGACTCGCTATTGCGCTCCCATTTCCGCAGGAGCGAAAACAATAGAGCCAGAACACAAATCTGCAATTTTTCCATGTTTTCTCCCGTTTGACAATCCGAAAATACCCCGAGGCCCCCAGGACCTCATCCAAACACGCCAACACATCCTAATACCTTATTCGAACTTGTTCCAATCCTCAAAACACGTCTAACAACATCAAAATCCATAATTCACATCGAATTTAAGCCTAAATTCCTTAAAACTTTCCGAATTACACATTCAATCAAAAACCCGACCAAACAACCTCCGAATGACCTGAAAATTTGCGGACATATCCAAAATCACATAACGAAGCTACAAAAACTATCGGAATTCCATTCCGACCCCTGGATCAAAATCTCACCTACCATTCGGACTTCGCCAAAATTCAACCTTAGCCAATTCAAGCCTATTTCTACACCGTACCTCCAAATTCAATTCCGATTGCTCCCCTAAGTCACAAATCACCTCCCGGAACTAAGTGAATCATCAGAATCCGATTCCGAGCCCTCTAACTAAATAGTCAACCCTGCATTGACTTTCCATATTCAAGTTTCCTTCAAAAAGGCTATATGCCTCATTTTCAATCCAATTCACTCCTAACTCACCCGATGGACTCTAACACTGATATAAAAGCATAAAACATGTAATTACAACATAACGGGGTGGTAGTTCCCGTGACGACAGGCCGGGTCGTCACAAATGTATGAACAAATACATTTAAATAAATATGTAAGCAAGTTGGATAATGAACACCTTTTCTTCTGAAAAATAACAAATGACGTTAGTGAAAATAATAAATTCAATCAAGCAATATAGCAAATAAGAAAATAAACAAGCACGCATATCACAAATTTCAAAGTATAACAAATAATTGCGCGTCCTAATATTTAAAGGGACCTCTTTGCGCTAGAGGTAGGCCTAACGTGTATTTAAAAGATAAGCATGCCATTATGTATCATCCCATTGATGTAAATTAATTAAATATTTCTATTTTTTGAAAAACGATAAATAGTAAAGTATAACTGCTTAAACAACTTTCTTTCTTTCTTTTGTAAAAAGGGAGTGTATTTACATCAAAAGAAAGTATAATAAAATATACTCATAATAATCAAATATAATAAATTAATTAAGTTATTCTATTTTTCAAAATCAAATAAAGTACATGAATTGCTTAAGCCATTTTATTTATTTTCACTTAAAAAAAATTGAAAAGATTAAAATAAAAGATATTTTTGTATGTGTAAACTTCACGTTGTTCTGCAAGATTGCCATTTGAAAACTTTACACATGTTGTAAGAAATATAGTCATGCTCTTTTAACTAGAATTTAATTAATTTAAGTAAATGATCCACATAATTGGCATGTTCATTCTTCAAATAATGTATATAAATATGATAAGTGTCACTTGGGGTTGAAAATCCACTTGGACATTTAGGTAAGGTTAACTAATGGATTTAATACACCACGGGTATTAAGCCACCTAGGGTTAAAATGATGCATGCTCTTAAATGGGTATTGGTTTAGCTCTATCTTAGGTTGACTAAGAGTGAGTTTTCTAGACTGATCTGCCCCCAAGTGGACAACTTGAGAGTGGAAAGCCCGTGACTGTCGACTGCACCGCTGATCGACTTACCCACGGACTTTCCCCTAAAAGGTATTTTTAGTAGTGCACGGCCGCAAACCGCGTAACTGATAGGTGTGTGCTTTGTGTGAATTTTCCAAAAGGGGAGGAAGTGATACGAAATGATAATTTATATAAAGCAATAAGAACAGATAATTCATATAAGATAATTTATCATATAAAGGCAATTCAAATAAGAATCATAAACAATTACAAACAAAAAAAATCAGCTTTTAATAACCTAAGTTTGTTATGGTTTAGAACCTAGAATTCCCAGCAGAGTCGCCATGCTCTTATACCCCATTTAACACGGGTCAAACTAGAGTGTAACATATTGGTAATTCTGCAGGTTTAATTAACTAAGAGAGTGTCACGACCCCAAATCCGGTCGTGATGGCGCCCAGCACATTACTAAGCCAGCCTGACCAATCAACATCAACAACGGAGCTAGAAGCTCTCTTTAACCCATTTAAGCATTTCAAAATATGAAACAATAGTAATACTTATACTAACAACGGCGAAACCAAGTCCCAAAATACCCCAACTCCCATAGACCGAAGGGTCAAGAGTCATGAGCCTCTACCGAACATGAGTGTATAAAGGTTTACAAGATACCAAGTGCGGAAAGAAATGTCAATACAAAATCAAAAGACAGTAGGAAGGAATATCGGGTCCTGCGGACTCTGCAGCTACCTCGAATATCCACAAATGTCGCCTCGCACAGCTACTGGATCACTGCTGAGAGGTACTCGGATCTGCACACAAGGTGCAGGGAGTAAAATGAGTACTGCCAGACTCAGTGGTAATAAACAAGGGTAAGACGCAGATAAGAAATCCGCAATAAAGCACTATGTAAAACTATAATCAGCTACCCTGTCATAGAATCAATATTCACCTGTACCTGTACCAACAAATACCAATAAATAGCATAATAGCTAGCAGATGTAGCTAAATGCAATGCAATGCATGATATGACCGCTACGGCGCGTAGCCCGACTCCAATTTTTGGGTACCCGTGCTCACTGTGGGGGTTCGGACTCCGGAGGGGCTCCTACAGCCCAAGCACATCTCATAGAGATATTCCTGCGGCGTGCAGTCCGATCCAACATATATCTCGCTGCGGCGCGCAGCCCGATCCACTACTAGTCGGCTAATATGCAGATACAGCCTCGCAGGCTCAAAAGTAGTTTTTGAAAACTCTTTTTATCATTTTTCTGTTGGAAAACAGTAATATCAAGTTCCAGAGATTGGAATTAGCATAATAACAGAAATAATTGCGGACTAGTAGTAAACTAGCATGTCTATATGATAAGACAATTATAACGATCCTCGCGGGATCCAATAACTGGCTCACGGCCCACAAGTATACTCAACCGCCCAAGAAGGGGGTTCAACGGCTCGAGAATAGCCAATAATACGGTATCAACAGGTCGGACTAATATATATAGTCTCCAGTTCATGATCGACCCCGCACTCTCAAGAGTGTGCGTGTCTCGCCGCTATACGGCGTCACAAAGTGGTATACCGGGGTTTCGAACCCGCTGGTCATCACCCACATCTATTACTCACCTCAATACAGCGCGACGACTACTCCGCAATGCCCTTGCCACGAGAATCAAGCTCCGCACGCGTAGAATCTGATCAAATACAGTAGAAATACAACAAATTAGGCCAATGGGACTACACCCAATCAATACAACTCAATTTACATCAAAATTTCCAAAGTTGTCAAAACCCGACTTTCGGTACGCTTAACGAAAAATCACGAAAGGCACATATTCGGAACCCTCATCTCAATACGAGTCTAAGCATATCAATTTTACCAAATTCGGACTCCATTTGCCCATTCAAAACCTTGATTTTCTAAAGTTCAAGCCTAGGGCTAAATCCTCCATAAATTACCCCAAATTCCTCCATTTTCATGATATAATTGCATAATATTACCAATACTAATCATAGTTTAAGTCCATAGTTGATTACCCGATGATTTCCCTTGAGTTTCTCTTCAAAATCGCCCAAATCGCCTCTAAAGCCGAGACCCAAATGTGTGAAATGTTCTGAAATTTTTCTAACTTCTTATACACTTAACTCACAGCAATTTCCGCTTCTGCGGATAAAATTCCGCCCCTACGGAACCGCTTCTGCGACCTTTTGGTCGCTTCTGCGAACTCAGGCTCCTTTTGGCCATTTCCGCACCAGCGATTAAGGGACCGCCCCTGCGCATCCGCTTCTGCGGAAATTAGTCCGCTTCTGCGACCAAGAGTCCGCTTCAGCGGACTCGCCTAAGCGGCTACCCTTCCGCTTCTGCGGTCCTTCACCTCATGGCCCTGGGCGGCTTCTGCGGCTCGCCTTCCGCTCCAGCGGTGCCGCCCCTACGGGCCCAGCTCCGCTTCCGCGATCAACAGCGCTTCTGCGCTCCAGTATCCGCTTCTGCGGACTCGCTCCTGCGCCCCCATTTCCGCAGGAGCGAAAACAACAGAACCAGAACCCCCAAACCTGCAATTTTCCACATTTTCTCCCGTTTAACCATCCGAAAACACCCCGAGGCCCCCGGGACCTCACCCAAACACACCAACGCATCTTAATACCTTATTCGAACTTGCTCCGATCCTCAAAACACGTCTAATAACACCAAAACCCATAATTCACATCAAATTCAAGCCTAAATTCCTTAAAACATTCCGAACTACACATTCAATCAAAAACCCGACCAAACGACGTCCGAATGACCTGAAATTTTGCAGGCACATCCAAAATCACCTAACGGAGCTACTGCAACCTGTCGGAATTCCATTCCGACTCCCGAATCAAAATCTCACCTACCGTTCGGATTTCGCCAAAATTCAACCTTAGCCAATTCAAGCCTATTTCTACACCGGGCCTCCAAATTCAATTCCGATCGCTCCCCTAAGTCACAAATCACCTTCCGGAACTAACCAAATCATCAGAATCCGATTCCGAGCCCTCTAACCAAATAGTCAACTCCGGGTTGACTTTCCTTATTCAAGTTTCCTTCACAAAGGCTATATGCCTCATTTTCAATCCAATTCACTCCTAACTCACCCGATAGACTTTAACACCGATATAAAAGCATAAAACATACAATTTCAACATAACGGGGTGGTAATTCCCGTGACGACGGGCCGGGTCGTCAAATTCCCGTGACGACGGGCCGGGTCGTCACATTCTCCCCTTCTTAAGCAAACGCTCGTCCTGAAGTCTCAAACAAGTGAGGATAATTGCTCCGCATCTCCCGCTCGATCTCCCAAGTGGCCTCCTCCACGGGTCGACCTCTCCACTGAACCTTAACTGATGCAATCTCCTTAGACCTCAATTTTCTCACCTGCCGTCCCAAAATGGCAATAGGCTCCACATCATAGGATAGATCACCATCAAGCTGAATGGTACTGAAGTCTAATACATGAGACGGATCTCCAATGTACTTCCGGAGCATAGACACATGGAATACCGGATGAACGCTAGATAAGCTGGGCGGCAAGGCTAACTCATATGCCACCTCTCCAACTCTCTTGAGTATCTCAAAAGGACCAATGTACCTGGGACTCAACTTTCCTTTCTTCTCAAACTTCATAACACCCTTCATAGGTGAAACCTTCAACAATACTCTGTCACCAACCATGAAAGACAACTCTCGAACTCTACGGTCCGCATAACTCTTCTGACGAGACTGTGCTGTACGAAGCCTCTCCTGGATCAACTTTGCTCTATCTAGAGCATCCTGGACTAACTCAGTCCCTATCAATCTAACCTCACCAGGCTCAAACCATCCCACGGGGATCTACACCGCCTGCCATACAATGCCTCATACGGGGCCATCTGAATACTCGACTGATAACTGTTGTTGTAGGCAAACTCGGCAAGTGGTAGGAACTCATCCCACGAACCACCAAAATCAATCACACAAGCTCGCAACATATCCTCCAAGATCTGAATAGTGCGCTCAGACTGTCCGTCTGTCTGGGGGTGAAATGCTGTACTCAACTCAACCCGTGTACCCATCTCTCGCTGAAATGCTCTCCAAAACTGAGAAGTGAACTGAGTACCCCTGTCGGATATGATAGACACTGGAACTCCATGCAACCGAACAATCTCTCGAATAAAGATCGCCGCCAACCGCTCCGATGAGTAGGTAGTACTAACTGGAATGAAGTGAGCTGACTTGGTCAGTCTATCCACAATCACCCATACAGAATCAAACTTCCTCGCCGTCCGAGGGAGTCGAGTAACAAAGTCCATGGTGATCCTTTCCCATTTCCACTCAGGAATATCAATGCGCTGAAATACACCACCGGGCCTCTGATGCTCGTACTTAACTTGCTGACAGTTGAGGCACCGTGATACATGTCTGACAATGTCCATCTTCATCTTTATCCACTAATAATGCTGTTTCAAGTCTTGGTACATCTTTGCGGCTCCTGGATAGATAGAATACCGCGAGCTATGGGCCTCCTCCAGAATCAACTCACGAAGGCCATCAACATTGGGCACACATATCCGGCCCGGCATCCTCAATACGCCGTCACTATCAATGGTGACATCTCTAGCATCATCATGCTAAACTCTATCCCTAAGGACAACCAAATGTGGATCATCATACTGGAGCTCACGAATACGATCATATAGAGATAACCGAGATACAACACAAGCCAATACCCTGCTGGGCTCCGAAATGTCTAACCTCACAAGCCGATTGGCTAGCACCTGAACATCATAAGAAAATGGCCTCTCCTCAGCTGGAATATATGCCAAGCTCCCCTTACTGACCGCCTTCCGGCTCAAAGCATCGGCCACCACATTGGCCTTCCCCGGATGATATAATATAGTAATGTCATAATCCTTCAGCAACTCAAGCCATCTCTGCTGTCTCAAATTAAGGTCTTTCTGTTTGAACAAGTGTTGGAGACTGCGATGGTCGGTATACACCTCACAAGACACACCGTACAAATAGTGCCTCCAAATCTTCAAAGCATGAACAATGGCGGCTAGCTCCAAGTCATGAACATGATAGTTCTTCTCATGTGGCTTCAACTGCCGAGAAGCATAAGCAATTACCTTACCTTCCCGCATCAACACACAACCTATCCCCACTCTCGAGGCATCACAATAAACGGTATATGAACCTGAAGCTGATGGCAATACTAACACTGGAGCTGTGGTCAAAGCTGTCTTGAGCTTCTGAAAGCTCTCCTCGCACTCATCCGACCACACGAATGGTGCACCCTTCCGGGTCAATTTAGTCAATGAAGAAGCAATGGATGAAAATCCCTGAACAAACCGGCGATAATATCCCGCCAAACCAAGAAAACTCCTGATCTCTGTAGCTGAGGACGGTCTAGGCCAACTCTGCACCGCCTCTATCTTTTTCTGATCAACCTGAATACCATCACGAGACACCACATGTCCCCGAAATGCTACGGACTCGAGCCAAAACTCGCACTTGGAGAATTTAGCATATAGCTTCTCCTCCTTCAATCTCTGCAACACAATACTCAAATGATGAGCATGCTCCTCCTGACTACGGGAGTAGACTAGAATGTCATCAATGAACACAATCACAAATGAATCCAAATAAGACCTGAACACACTGTTCATCAGATGCATAAATGTTGCTGGGGCGTTGGTCAGCCCAAACGACATCACAAGAAACTCATAATGACCATATCGGGTCCCGAATGCAGTCTTCATAATATCCGAGTCCCTGATCTTCAGCTGATGATAGCCTGAACGAAGATCGATCTTAGAAAACACCCTCGCACCCTGTAACTGATCAAACAAATCATCTATGCGCGGTAGAGGGTACTTGTTCTTCACTCTGTCACTTTGTTCAATTGCCTAAAATCAATACACATTCGCATGGAACCATCTTTCTTTTTAACAAATAATACCGGCGCACCCCACGGAGACACACTAGGGCGGATGAAACCCTTATCCAGAAGCTCTTGAAGTTGCTCTTTCAGTTCTTTCAACTCAGCTGGTGCCATCCGATAAGGAGGAATGGATATGGGCTGAGTGCCCGGCACCAAGTCAATGCCAAAATCAATATCCCTGTCCAGCGGCATGCCCGGCAGGTCTGAGGGGAATACATCTGGGAAGTCCCTCACAACAGGTATAGAATCAATGCTAGGAGACTCGGCTCCCACATCTCTCACAAAAGCTAAGTACGATAGACACCCTTTTTCAACCATCTTCTGAGCTTTTAAGAACGAAATAACACGGCTAGGGACGAAATCGGTCGAACCCCGCCATTCAATCTGAGAAATACCAGGAATGGCCAACGTAACTATCTTAGCATGAAAGTCCAATATAGCATGATACGGAGACAACCAGTAAATACCCAATATAACATCAAAGTCCACCATCCCCAACAATAACAAATATGCCTGGGTCTCCAGACCCCCAATAGATATAACACAGGATCTATAGACATGATCCACAACAATCGTATCACCCACGGGGGTGGATACATGAATAGGTAAATCAAGACTACTACGAGTCGCACCCAAGTGATGTGCAAAATAAGAGGACACGTAAGAATATGTGGACCCTGGATCAAATAGAACAGAGGCATCTCTGTGACAGACATAAATGATACCTGTAATCACAGCATCGGAGGCAACCGCATCACGCCTGTCAGGAAGTGCATAGAACCGTGCCTGGCCTCCACCAGATCTCTCCTCGCCCCTGGGGCGACCACGAGAAGACTGACCTCCACCTCTACTAGACTGAGATGGTGCTGAAGAGGAGGGCTGATCCCTCTGCTGAGTCCTGCCCCTACGTAGTCGAGGGCAATGTCTCCTCATGTGGCCAAACTCACCACACTCATAACATGCACCTGGTGCTGGAGAAGTAGGTGCTGCACTCTGGGCTGGGAGGGCACTAAGTGATGACTGACCCTGCTGAAACCCATGTCGACCACGACCATAAGAACCTCCGCTCTGCTCTGGGCGGCCTGAATGAGAAGGTCTAGATGAGCGACCTCGGTTCTACTGGGAATGCCCTCTAGATGGAGCACCACTGAAACTGCCAGAACCACGAGGCCTCTTGGCCTCCCGCTCCTCTCTCTCTCGGCGACGATCCGCCTCAATGGAGCGTGGCATATTAGCAACCTGCTCAAACGATGATGACAGAACTCGCTCGCTGGTCATAAGAATACGGATAGAGTAGTTGAGGCCATCAATGAACCTCCTGATCCTCTCCCTATCAGTGGGGATCATCCATGTGGCATGCCTAGCCAACCGAGTGAATCTAAGCTCATACTGGGTCACAGACATGTCGCCCTGAATCAACCACTCGAACTGGCGACGTAGCTCCTCGCGACGAGACTGAGGTACATATTTCTCTAGAAAGAGAGTAGAGAACTGTTGCCATGTGATAGGTGCTGCTCTTGCAGGCCTACGCCTCTCAAACTCCTCCCACCAATCAAAGGCGGGACCAGTGAACTGAAATGTAGTAAATGAAACTCCGTTGGACTCAAGAATACTAGCCGTACGCAGCATCTTCTGACACTTATCCAAGAAACCCCGGGCATCCTCGCCCTCGACGCCACCGAAATGGGGTGGCCGAAGTCTACCAAATCTCTCGAGACGACGCCTGCTCGTCCTCGGGCATAACCTCGAACCATATGCTCCGGAGCCGGAGCCGGTGCAGCTGGAGGAATAACCGGTGCAAAAACCTGAGCGGGGACAGCCTCTGGCGTCTGAAGTCCCCGAACAACCGGGTCAGGGTGTGCGAGCCGCAGGGGTCCGCCGACCACCCCCTGACTGAGATGTCACTACGGTAGCGGTAGGCTGAAACTACCCGAGCCAAACCGGAACACACCGATAATATCCGAGCAAGAGTCTCCCGAAGACCGGGAATAGCAATAGATATAGTCCGGCCCCGAACCGGGGCTGCCGGAGCATCAACCACTGAGGGTCGCTCTCGAACCGGTACAACGAGGCGGGTCGGCCGGCACCGCCTCGGCCGTCCTACCTCTAACTCTAGCACGACCGCGCCCACGGCCTCTAACAGGTGGCAATGGAGGTCGTCCACCTCGTCCTCATGCTCGCGTTCTCGCCATCTGCGAGAGAATAGAATATAGAAGTTCAGTTCTCAGAACAACAAGATCGCACGACAGAGTTCAAGAAAAGTGAAGTTTTCCTAAAGATTCGCAGCCTCCCGAGGATAAGTACAGGCGTCCCCGTACCGATCCACAAGACTCTACTAACCGGCTCGAGACTCGTGAGTCCTAGTAAACCTAGGCTCTGATACCAACTTGTAACGACGCCAAAACCCAATTGTGATGGTGCCCAGCACACATTGCTAAGCCAGCCTGACCAATCAACATCAACAACGGAGCTAGAAGCTCTCTTTAACCCATTTAAGCATTTCAAAATATGAAACAATAGCAATACTTATACTAACAACGGGGAAACCAAGTCCCAAAATACCCCAACTCCCATAGACCAAGGGTCAAGAGTCATGAGCCTCTACTGAACATGAGTGTATAAAGGTTTACAAGATACCAAGTGTGGAAAGAAATGTCAATACAAAATCAAAAGACAGTAGGAAGGAATATCGGGTCCTGCGGACTCTGCAGCTACCTCGTATATCCCACAGACGTCGCCTCGCACAGCTACTGGATCACCGCTGAGAGGTACTTGGATCTGCACACAAGGTGCAGGGAGTAAAATGAGTACTGCCAGACTCAGTGGTAATAAACAAGGGTAAGACAACGCAGATAAGAAATCCACAATAAAGCACTATGTAAAACTATAATCAGCTACCCTGTCATAGAATCAATATTCACTGTACCTGTACCAACAAATACCAATAAATAGCATAACGGCTAGCAGATGTAGCTAAATGCAATGCAATGCATGATATGACCGCTACGGCGCGTAGCCCGACTCCAATTTTGGGTACCCGTGCTCACTGTGGGGGTTCAGACTCCGGAGGGGCTCCTACAGCCCAAGCACATCTCATAGAGATATTCCTGCGGCGTGCAGTCCGATCCAACATATATCCTGCTGCGGCGCGCAGCCCGATCCACTACTAGTCAGCTAATATGCAGATACAGCCTCGCAGGCTCAAAAGTAGTTTTTGAAAACTCTTTTATCATTTTTCAGTTGGAAAACAGTAATATCAAGTTCCAGAGATTGGAATTAGCATAATAACAGAAATAGCTGCGGACTAGTAGTAAACTAGCATGTCTATATGATAAGATAATGATAACGATCCTCGCGGGATCCAATAACTGGCTCACGGCCCACAAGTATACTCAACCGCCCAAGAAGGGGGTTCAACGGCTCGAGAATAGCCAATAATACGGTATCAACAGGTCGGACTAATATATATAGTCTCCAGTTCATGATCGACCCCGCACTCTCAAGAGTGTGCGTGTCTCGCCGCTATACAGCGTCACAAAGTGGTATACCGGGGTTTCGAACCCGCTGGTCATCACCCACATCTATTACTCACCTCAATACGACGCGACGACTACTCCGCAATGCCCTTGCCACGAGAATCAAGCTCCGCACGCGTAGAATCTGATCAAATACAGTAGAAATACAACAAATTAGGCCAATGGGACTACACCCAATCAATACAACTCAATTTACATCAAAATTTCCAAAGTTGTCAAAACCCGACTTTCGGTACGCTTAACGAAAAATCACGAAAGTCACATATTCGGAACCCTCATCTCAATACGAGTCTAAGCATATCAATTTTACCAAATTCGGACTCCATTTGCCCATTCAAAACCTTGATTTTCTAAAGTTCAAGCCTAGGGCTAAATCCTCCATAAATTACCCCAAATTCCTCCATTTTCATGATATAATTGCATAATATTACCAATACTAATCATAGTTTAAGTCCATAGTTGATTACCCGATGATTTCCCTTGAGTTTCTCTTCAAAATGGCCCAAATCGCCTCTAAAGCCGAGACCCAAATGTGTGAAATGTTTTCTGAAATTTTCTAACTTCTGATACACTTAACTCACTTGGATTTTCGCTTCTGCGGACCATTTTCCGCCCCTGCGGAACCGCTTCTGCGACCAATTGGTCGCTTCTGCGAACCCAGGCCTATTTGGCCAATCCCGCTCGTGCGATACACAGACCGCTCCTGCGGGTCCGCTTCTGCGGAAATTCTTCCGCCCCTGCGGTCCTTTCCGCCTCTGCGATCAAGAGTCCGCCTCTGCGGACTCGCCTAAGCGGCTACCCTTCCGCTTCTGCGGTCCTTCACCTCATGGCCCTGGGCCGCTTCTGCGGCTCACCTTCCGCACCAGCGGTGCCGCCCCTGCGGGCCCAGCTCCGCTTCCGCGATCAACAGCGCTTCTGCGCTCCAGTATCCGCTTCTGCGGACTCGCTCCTGCGCCCCCATTTCCGCAGGAGCGAAAACAACAGAACCAGAACCCCCAAACCTGCAATTTTCCACATTTTCTCCCGTTTAACCATCCGAAAACACCCCGAGGCCCCCGGGACCTCACCCAAACACACCAACGCATCTTAATACCTTATTCGAACTTGCTCCGATCCTCAAAACACGTCTAATAACACCAAAACCCATAATTCACATCAAATTCAAGCCTAAATTCCTTAAAACATTCCGAACTACACATTCAATCAAAAACCCGACCAAACGACGTCCGAATGACCTGAAATTTTGCAGGCACATCCAAAATCACCTAACGGAGCTACTGCAACTGTCGGAATTCCATTCCGACTCCCGGATCAAAATCTCACCTACCGTTCGGATTTCGCCAAGATTCAACCTTAGCCAATTCAAGCCTATTTCTACACCGGGCCTCCAAATTCAATTCCGATCGCTCCCCTAAGTCACAAATCACCTTCCGGAACTAACCGAATCATCAGAATCCGATTCCGAGCCCTCTAACCAAATACTCAACTCCGGGTTGACTTTCCTTATTCAAGTTTCCTTCACAAAGGCTATATGCCTCATTTTCAATCCAATTCACTCCTAACTCACCCGATAGACTTTAACACTGATATAAAAGTGTAAAACATACAATTTCAACATAACGGGGTGGTAATTCCCGTGACGACGGGCCGGGTCGTCACAGAGAGTCGCCACCTAATTATTTTAACGGTTAATTAGGACACCAATTTTAGTTAAATAGTGCTTAAAGTTAACTCTATTTTATAGTCTGCTTAGCCTTAAAAAATTCTAGGTAAGAGTTCTAATTAATCTTATAGGGAAGGTTGTTAAAGCACCCTATATGACCCGTTAAAAATGGTTAACCAGCCAAACTTAGGTTAATAGATTTTAAACTTATAAAAATACATCATTTGATATGTCTACTAACGTAAATCAACTTTGAATTACTAATAGGCAGAGTTGATAACTTAATAAATATATAAAGAGATAAGAAACGATTTTGAATTATTCAAAACTAATAAAATATTTTTTCGTTCAAATCCATAAAATCGTAAATGGACAAATCATTAGACTTATAGCATCTTAAGAGAGGGGTTTGTCAAGTCCAACTTATAAATCACGTTCTTTCAAAAATAAAGATGGATATCAAATGAAGAAATTAGAAATTAAATCATGGACCCCCGTTAAGTACTAAAAGAAATTGAACAAACTCAAATAACTAGATCAAATCAAAATTCAAACAGAGTAAATATAAAATACGAAGGCCGTCACAGACGGCCTCAAGCTTTTCGCTTGTTTTCTTTCTATTTGGTACACTTATGGGAATACAAGATATGACGATTCTATGCTTGGGTGGGGTTGAGTCTTTATGAGACTGCACTGCGAGAGTCCCGAATTAAGACTCCATTTGCTCCAAAGTGTACATGCGAAGGAAAAAAAATAAAGGATAAAGATTAGCAGAAGCTCATTATTTGACAAGGATTTCACACATTAAATCATTTTTAAAAAAATAGCAGCACCGATTTTAATTTATTTCCACATGTTTGCAGCAAAGAATAAGTTATAGATGAATGCTTTTAGACTATGTTTGTAATTATCAAAGTATCAATCATGGGGCCCTAACGTTGTACTATAAATTATCATGATTTTTATAGAGAAAATCAAGTATTAGACATGGTTTCTACTACTTGAATTTTAAATAAAATAGTTCACATAAACATAATGACATTAGTTATCCCTCATGTTTCGAGCAGTACGTGGTCAGAAAAATAATTTCGTACGACATGATTTCATCATTCAAGTAAATAGAGAAATGAACATATTTTGATGATTTCTAATAAAACTATTGTGGACAACATGCCAATTTAAAATAGAATAATGTCATAAGTTAATAAAAGCACCGCAGATGAAAGATAAAATATCAAAATATTAAGAGCCCATTGCCAAATAGATACTGAAACATGAACATACTATAAATTACAGAAAAAAAAGAAAATAAAAAGAAAGATACGGACCTTTTGCGGGGCAGTAAACTGAGGGCGGCGTCAAGAACATCTTCGACTTTGGCTCAGCTCTTTCGGAAGATCGTCAAATGCGGGTGCAAAAAATAAATAAATAAAAGTTTTGGCAAGGCTACAGACTAAATAGAGGTCAAATGTAGAGAAAACTTAAAAGCAAGATTTTTTTAGAGAGCCAGGAAGAAGATAAGCTTTTAATCGTTAGCCACTAAGGCTAAAGGGGATAGAAAGGGCTGCCCAACTCCTCCCACCGTTCCCATTTTTTTTTATAGTCCCAAAATTTTTAGTATTTATAGGATATATAGAGCTGGGATTGAGCAGGGTTTTTATCTCTAACATTTTATAAATGAGCCTGGGATTTTGAACGGTAAAATAGTCGTTCATCATTTAATGAGCGAGATTTGAGCAGATTTGTTTCATCTTTGTCTGAGACTTTGAGCAGATTTGTTTGAAAGATTTATGGCATTTTCTTTCAATTGAATTAACTAAGTCAAAAGGTGAGAGAAAAACTTTATGGAAAAGAGGAAAGAAAATAGAGAAGGTGGGGTAGGGATTGAAAAGGATGGAAAGGGAAGGTTAGAAAGAAATTGAACTTGCGGGAGAAATTTGGAAAAGAGAAGAGGAAAGAGAAAAGGTGGGGTAATGGGTTGAAAATGATAGAAAGAGATGGATGTTGATAAAAATAATATTAAAAAAAATGTAGATAATAATAGTAACGTAGTAGTAGTAATTATAATAATACTAATAATAATATTCATAATAGTAATAATAATAGTAATAATAATAATAATAATAATAATAATAATAGTAAGTAGTAGCAACAAAAATAGTATTAGTATAATAAAATTATAACACTAATAGGAATAATGACAAAGATAGTAATAATTTCATGATAAAATAAAAATAATAGCATACCGGTCATAGTCGTGTAATAATAGTAACATTAATACTAATATCGAATTAGTATTAATACTAACAACAATGGTACTTCGCAATAGTCATAAAGTATTAATACAAGCATTAATTTCGAAGATAGTAGTAGTGGTGGTAGCAGTAGTAATACCACTAGTAATAGTGATATTAGGAAAATAATAATAATTAGGTCTAGTTTGTGTTAAAAATGACAAAATAATTATTCTAACATTCTTAGTGATATTAAATTCTTGAAAAGATAGTTTGGAAGAAAGGAGGGTCAAAATTGGGTGTCAAAAAGCATTATAATTATTTTTCATAACATTAGATCTCTCATTAAGGCTACATCAGGATGAGTATCATTGGGGTTGATGCCAGTTGAAGGATCATGTTCTGACATTATTAATTTCTAGGGGGGATTTTCATAATATTGTTCTGACTGTAAATTGGTTTCTTGGTCAGAATCGGCTTCTTGGAGAACATATACAGAAGACTCCATTGATGGAGTACCCTCAGCTATCAAGGTTTTCTCAAGTTCTAAGATCCTATGTTGAAGGTCAGAGAACTGAGTATAATCTTTAGCTTGGTGGATCCAAAGTTCTGTAGTGAGTTCTAGTGATGATATAATGTTTAAACAAAGGGATTGAAGAAGTGGAGGTATCTATTGGCTTAGAACTAGTACATGATGAAGTTCATTTTGTAACAAAATATCCACATAGGGATGTAAATATTTGTTTGTATAATTATTTTGTTCAAAATTTTTTTAATATCTTTGCCAGTAATAGCTTCACTTTTATTTTTTAATTTGAAATGATTAGCTACTATTGAAGTATTTGCATAACTTGTTGAAAATCCTCGTATATATATATATATATATATATATATATATATATATATATATATATATATATATATATATATATATATATTAATTCAATCAAATAAAAATGGTCGCTGTCAATATAATCCGGTCTATTAAGTCCAGAGTCTATCCCACAATGAATTAACTTATCAATTGCAACTTCCAAAACCCAATAATACTCCTGAATCGGTTTCCCAAACATTTGAATATATTTTTGTGGATGATTTTTACTAACTAACTTTTGCAAGAAACTAAAGACTTGAAAGAATAATTGAATGTGATGTAAAGAATAATGAGAAAGACTAAGGTATTGATTTCCCCTATTGATGGAATCCCTTATGTTTATGCTCATATAAATTATCAATATTATTCTATCAATCATGAACACTATTTCTACCGTAATTCTCTCCCGAGCAATTACAATAATTTACTATTTCATTCTTCCGAGCTACCCTAACTAGCTTTAATTTGAATAGTTCACTTTAAATTGCACCCAAGGTTTTGTTATTCCTAACCCCACCTTTACGCCTACAATTATAGATTCCTCTAATAATCTAGGTGTGGTGTTGTTCAACAATTACCTAAATATGTGTCACGACCCAAACCCCGGTCGTGATGGCGCCCAACACAATGTTAGGCAAGCCCGGCCATATCATCTCTTAACCCAACCAATTATAAATGCCAATTAACCCAATTAAACTTAAACAACAAGTGACCATATCAAAGTGGCAACGTAATAGTAAAAGCATACAAAATACGGTCCCAACCATATCGTGGTGTCACGAGACTGAGCCTCTACAGAATAAACATTCTAGTACAAAAAAGTGTCTACAAGATGAAAGCAACAGAATGATAAAGAAGGAGAACACAGGTTCTGCGGACGCCGACAGCTATCTCGCAGTCTCCGCAAAAGTAGATAAGGATAAGCAGCTACAACAAATCAACTGCTCTCGGGCACCTGTGGATCTTCACGTAAAATGTAGGGGAGTGGGGTGAGTATATTTCAACTCAGTGAGTAATAATAATAAGCAATAACTGAAAATAAGAACTCATGTACTATCACTAAACAGTTCTAAGGCAAACCCCCACAGGCAAGTCATCACTATAGTAAGTACTCCGATCACCAGTCCACATCTATTTCATCAAGGTCCCACACTGACTAAATCCTCACTCGTACCACAACGGTGTACATCCATCTCAATATTTGGAGACATATACATGTGTCTATAAGGTATAAGTATCTGAATAAGTATAATGCTGCGGCGTGCATCCCGCTCCAATATCTATATACTGCTGCAGCATGCAGCCCGATCCAATATTGATACACTACTATGGAGTGTAGCCCGATCCAGTATATATATACTACTGCGGCGTGCAGCCCGATCCAATATGTATACTGTTGCGGCGTGCAGCCCGATCCAATATATATACTGTTGCGGCGTGCAACCCGATCCAATATTTATATACTGCTGCGGCATGCAGCCTGATCCAATATATATACTGCTGCGGCGTGCAGCCCGATCCAATGTGTATAGTGCTGTGGCGTGCAGCCCGATCCAATATATATACTGCTGCAGCGTGCAACCCGATCCAATATATATACTGCTGCGGCTTGCAGCCCAATCCAATATGTATACTGCTGCGGCATGCAGCCCGATCCAATATGTATACTGTTGCGGCGTGCAGCCCGATCCAATGTATATACTGCTGCGGCGTGCAGCCCGATCCATTATGTATACTGCTGCGGCGTGCACCCCGATCCAATATATATACTGCTGCGGCTTGCGGCCCGATCCAATATTTATATATATGTATATAATACCTCCTAACGGGTCCTCCACCCTGTCCCAATTAGTATAGGATTGGCCTTTTAGGCGCACTGAGCTATATCTGGGAACTTCCACCCAAAGTAATATATCTCTCACAGTACACATCTAGTACTGGCTCTTAATAGGCTATTTAGCTAGTTTTACGGCTGAGTGTAGGTTTCCAACACAATATAAGGATCACCTAGCTCTACAGGTCCCCTAATGATCTACAGATCGGCACAAGGCCCAAAACATGGCTATTAGCCCAATTACACAGCTATAACCTCATTATCAGTCATAATACACAGTATTCTATTAGCTGGGAAGGACCAAGTCCAAACCACCCAATCACAATGTCACCACGCCCACCACAAGATGTGTGTCTCATCTCAACATAGCACTGTGTAGTGCTAGTACGTGGTTTCAAACCCTCAGTACATTATTTACTACTACCACTCACCTCAAACCGGTAGAAGCCTCAGTCCGCCTTGCACTTGCTCGCAAATCAATCTCCTCCCATGCCAAATCTGCTCAAAATCATAGAGAATACATCAGTATATGCAATGACACACAACCCATTCGAAGTAACTCCCAATTGTATCAAAACCCACGAAGTTGTCAAAACCCGACTTTTGGTGCGCTTCTCGAAAAATTACAAAAGTTACATATTCGGAATGCTCGTCTCAATACAAGTCTATACATATAAAGTTTTCAAAAATCGGACCCCGTTTGCCCACTCAAATCAACATTTTAGTAAAGCCATAGCTTAGGCTAAATTTCCTCACAATTTGATCCAATTTCAGTGAAATAGAGGAGGATTTCAAGATAAAAACGTGTAAATGAACCATAAAACTCACCTCCGATGATAACCCGATGATCTCCCAACAATTTCTCGCCCAAATCGCCCAATTCGCCTCTCAAAATAGAGCCCTAATGTTTTTTTGCAACTTATGAAATTTTAACCCTTATGTTATTTTTATCACAGGCGCGATTTCCGCTCCTGCGATTCCTCACTCGCTCCTGCGAGTCCGCTTCTGCGTAAAATTGTCCGCTTCTGCGATTCCATACCCAGCTGCCTAGTTCTGCTTCTGCGGTCCAAGTCTCGCACTTGCGAGACCGCATAAGCGGACTGGGATCCGCTTCTGCGAAGTTCCGCGGTCTAGCGATCCTCCGCTCCTGCGATCCGGGGCTCGCTTCTGCGAGCTCGCCCCTGCGCATCCTGGGTCGCTTTTGCGGAACTACCCAAGCCGGCCCAAACTCGATTTTGTGAGAGGAATTCCGCCCCTACGCTTCTGCTTCTGCGGTCCCCCACCCGTAGAAGCGAAAATAGCAGAAGCCCAAAAATCCAGACCTGCAACACCTCAAAATTCCTCCGTTTAACCTCCCGAAACCACCCCGGGTCCCCCGGGACCCCAACGAAAGCCATAAACATACTCCATAGCACCATACAAACTTGCTCCAATGATTAAAACACATACTTTAGCACGGAATAACATCGAATTCAAGCAATTCAAGCCTAAGTTTCATTCAAACTTCCGCAACCGACATTCGATCAAAAATCCGACCAAATGACCTCCGAATGACCTGAAATTTTGCAGACACATCCAAAATCACCTAACAGAGCTAGTGCAACTGTCGGAATTCCATTCCGACTCCCGGATCAAAATCTCACCTATCGATCGGATGTCGCCAAAATTCAACTTTAGCCAATTCAAGCCTAAAACTACACCGGACCTCCAAATTCACTTTCGATCGCTCTCCTAGCCCATAAATGACCTTCCGGAGCTGACCGAATCATCAGAATTCGATTCCGAGCTCTCTAACTCACAAGTCAACATCCAGCTAACTTTTCTCAACTATTCCTTCTTCTAAGAGACTATTTGTCTCAATTTCAACCAAACTCAACCCGGTTTGACTAAACTTACCCAACATGCATATTACAAAATCAACAAGCATATAACGAGGGTAACAGGGTGATAACTCACATGATGATGGGCCGGGTCATCACATTCTCCCCAACTTAAGAAAATGCTCGTCCTCGAGCGGGTCAAGAAATGTACCTGGAGACTTAAATAGGTGAGGGTATCTGCTCCACATCTCCTGCTCGACCTCCCAAGTAGCCTCCTATATGAGCCGACCTCTCCACTGCACCTTGACTGAAGCAATCTCCTTGAACCTCAACTTTCGAACCTGTCTACCCAGAATAGCCACTAGCTCCACATCATAAGATAGATCACCATCAAGCTGAATGGTACTAAAGTTTAATACATGAGACGGATCCCCGATGTACTTTCGGAGCATAGACACATGGAATACTGGATGAACGCTGGATAAGCTGGGTGGCAAGGCCAACTCATATGCCACCTCTCCAACCCTCCTGAGTATCTCAAAAGGACCAATGTACCTGGGACTCAGCTTCCCCTTCTTCCCGAACCTCATGACACCCTTCATGGGTGAAACCTTCAGCAATATCACCAACCATGAAAGACAACTCTCGAACCCTACGATCCGTATAACTCTTCTGGCGTGATTGTGCTGTGCGAAACCTCTCCTGAATCAACTTCACTCAATCCAGAGCATCCTGAACTAACTCAGTCCCTATCAATCTATCCTCACCGGGCTCAAACCATCCCATGGGAGATCTACACCGTCTGCCATACAATGCCTCGTACGGGGCCATCTGAATACTCGACTGATAACTGTTGTTGTAGGCAAACTCAGGAAGTGGCAAGAACTCATCCCACGAACCACCAAAATCGATCACACATGCTCGTAACATATCCTCCAGAATCTAAATAGTGCGCTCAGACTGCCCGTCTGTCTGGGGGTGAAATGCGGTGCTCAACTCAACCCGCGTACACATCTCTCGCTGAAATGCTCTCCAAAACTGAGAAGTGAACTGAGTGCCTCTGTCAGATATAATAGACACTGGGACCCCATGCAACCTGACAATCTCCCGAATAAAGATAGTTGCCAACCGCTCCGATGAGTAAGTAGTACTAACCGGGATGAAATGTGCGGACTTAGTCAGTCGATCAACAATCACCCATACAGAATCAAACTTCCTCACTGTTCGAGGGAGTCCAGTAACAAAATCCATGGTGATCCTCTCCCATTTCCACTTGGGAATGACCATACGCTGAATAACAGCGCTCGGTCTCTGATGCTCATACTTGACCTGCTGGCAGTTGAGGCACTTGGCTACATGCCTAACAATATCCATCTTCATTCTCCTCCACCACTAGTGCTATCTCAAGTCTTGGTACATCTTCGCGGCACCTGGGTGAATAGAGTACCGCAAACTGTGTGCCTCCTCAAGTATCAACTCCCGCAAACCATTGCATCCTCAGAACACCATCGTTGTCGATAGTGACATCTCTAGCACCATTATGCAGCACTCTGTCCTTAAGGACAAGAAAATATGGGTCATCATACTGTCGCTCCCTGATGCGATCATATAAGGAAGATCGAGAAACAACATAAGCCAACACTCGACTCGGTTCCGAAATATCCAACCTCACTAGCCGATTGGCTAGGGCCTGAACATCATGAGCAAATGGCCTCTCCCCAACTGGGATGAAAGCTAGGCTGCCCATACTAACTGCTTTCTGACTCAAAGCATCGGCCACAACATTGGCCTTCCCCACATGATACAAGATAGTGATGTCATAATCCTTAAGCAACTCCAACCACCTTCGCTGTCTCAAATTAAGGTCCTTCTGTCTGAATAAGTGCTGAAGACTGCGATGATCCGTGTACACCTCACATGAGACATGATAAAGGTAATGCCTCCAAATCTTCAAAGCATGAACTATGGCTGCTAGCTTCAAATCATGGATAGGGTAGTTCTTCTCATGGGGCTTTAACTGACGAGAAGCATAAGCAATGACCCTACCCTCCTGCATCAACACACAACCAATGCCAACTCCCGAGGCATCACAATACACAGTATAAGGATCTGAAGCTGACGGCAGAATCAAGACTGGTGTTGTGGTCAGTGCTGTCTTGAGCTTCTGAAAGCTCTCCTCGCACTCCTCGGACCATATGAAAGAAACACCCTTCTAAGTCAATCTAGTCAAGGGTGAAGCAATAGAAGAGAACCCCTGAACGAATCGGCGATAATACCCTGCCAATCCCAGAAAGCTACGGATCTCAGTAACTGAGGTCGGTCTGGGCCAACTCTGCACTGCCTCGACCTTCCTCGGTCTCAAGCCAGAACTCGCACTTGGAGAACTTGGCATACAGCTCTCCTCTCTCAATCTCTACAATACAATACTCAAGTGCTGAGCATGCTCCTCCTGGCTACGAGAGTAGACTAGAATGTCATCAATGAACACAATCACAAATGAATCAAGATAGGGCCTGAACACACTGTTCATCAGATGCATAAATGTCGCTGGGGCGTTGGTCAGCCCAAAAGACATCACAAGGAACTCATAGTGACCATATCTGGTCCTGAATGCAGTCTTCATAATGTCGGACTCACTAATATTCAGCTGATGGTAGCCTGAACAAAGATCAATCTTCGAGAATACCCTAGCTCTATGGAGCTGATCAAATAAGTCATCAATACGAGGCAGAGTGTACTTATTCTTCACTGTTACTTTGTTCAGCTGCCTGTAGTCAATACACATCCTCATGGATCCATCCTTCTTCTTAACAAATAGGACCGGTGCACCCCATGGCGACACACTCGGCCGAATGAACCCCTTATCTAGGAGTTCCTAGAGCTGCTCCTTCAATTCCTTCAGCTCAGCTGGTGCCATCCTATATGGAGGAATAGAAATAGGCTGAGTGCCTGGCACCAAATCGATCCCGAAATCAATATCCCTGTCCGGCGGCATGCCCGGCAGGTGTGAGGGAAACACATCAGGAAAGTCTCGCACAATGGGAACAGAATCAATAGTGGGAGTCCGGGCCTCGACCTCCCGCACAAATGCTAAATAAGAGAGACATCCCTTCCCAACCATTCATTGGGCCTTGAGGAAAGATATTACCCTGCTAGGTACATACTCAGTCGTGCCTCGCCACTCGATCCTCTGAATGCCCGGCATAGCCAAGGTGACCGTCTTAGCATGACAGTCCAGGATAGCATGACAGGGAGATAGCCAATCCATGCCCAATATAACATCAAAATCAATCATTCTGAGAAGCAACATGTCCACTCGGGTCTCCGGACCCCCAATAGTGACCAAACAGGACCGGTATACGTGGTCCACAACAATAGTATCCCCTACCGGGGTAGATACATGCACTGGCAGCTCAAGACTCCCTCGGGTCGTGCCCAAATGAGGAGCAATATATGTAGACACATAAGAATAAGTAGAACCGGGATCAAACAATACTGAGGCATCTCTGTGGAAGACTGAAATAATAGCTGTAATAACAGCATCAGATGCAACAGACTCAGATCAGCCCTGAACATCATAGCATCTAGCCTATCCGCCTGATCGACCTCCCCCTCGAGGGCGACCCCTAGCTGACTGACCCTCACCCCTAGCTAGCGGGGCGGGTGCTCAAGTAGAAGGACCAGATGATGAGGGTTGTCCCCTCTGCTGATAAGACTTGGAAACAAGACGGGGACACTCTCTACGGTGGTGCCCAAACTCTCCACACTCGTAGCAACTCCCCGGTGCTGGGGGCTGAGACTAATAAGGACCCCTGGCGCTGGAGTGGCCAGCTGATGAACTAGGCCGAGATGAACCCTGAGCAGATGGGGCATGTGAAGAACTGTGAGCTGGCATGGCGCTGAGAGATGGCTGGCTCTGGTGCGAACCTTGATAACCTTGACTAGAAGACCACCCACGACGATCTAAGCGACCCGACTGCGAAGATCTGAAAGAGCGACCTCGGCTCTGCTGACTCTGGCCTCTGCTCTGAGTGCCACTGGAACTAGCTGAACCTCGAGGCCTCTTGGCCTCCCTCTCGTCCCGCTCTCTACGATGATCCGACTCTATGTCGTGAGCAATATCCACAACCTCCTCAAATGTACGACTCAAAACCCTCTCTCGAATCATCAGAATACGAATGGGATAAATGAGGTCGTCCACAAAGCGTCCAATCCTCTCTCTGTCGAAAGGAACCAAGCACGGTGCATGTCTAGCCAACTCTGTAAACCTGATCTCACACTCTGACACTATCATGTCCCCCTGACGGAGACCCTCAAATTGCCTACGCATCTCCTCTCTTTGAGATCGAGGCACCCACTTCTCCAAGAACATGGTGGAGAACTCTGGCCATGATAGTAGGGCTGCCCCTACTGGCTTGCGGCGCTCATAAGACTCCCACCAAGCAAAAGCTGGCCCCTGAAACTGAAATGTAGTGAAAGATACCCCACTGGACTCCAATATCCCTGCCGTACGAAGCATCCGACGACACTTGTCCAGAAAACCTTGGGTGTCCTCACCCAGAGCAACAGTGAACACTGGACGAGATAATCTAGTGAACCTCTCGAGAGGACGCTGTTCATCGTCCATCATAGCTGGGACCCTGTCCCCCTGAACCTGATCTGCTGGATGAACGGGGACCACAGGTTGAACTGGAGGAGTCTCTGGTATCTGTAGGCCCTACACTACTGGCTCTGGAGTGCGTGCTGCGGGGTCTGATGACCACCCCCGATCCCTGATGCAGCTGCTGCGGTAGTAACCGAAACCGCCTGTGCTAGGCCAGTGCAAACTGCTAGTATCCGGGCCAGGGTCTCCTGTAGACCCGGAATGACAATGGGCACAGCTGGTGCCTGAATTGGTGCTGCAGGCACCTCTGCAACTGGGGGCTGTGGGTCAGCTGGTACTGCATCAGCTACCCGACCTCTGCCACGACCACGGCCGCGTCCACGGCCTCTAGCAGGTGGTAGTGGTGGTCGTCCTCCCCGCCCGGAAGCTCGAGTTCTCGCCATCTGCGAGAGAATAGAATGTCAAAGTTTAGTTCAAGTTCAAAGTAATCGCACAACAAGAATTCCAAGAATTGAAACTTTCCTAAAAGGTTTGCAGCCTCCCGAGGATAATTACAGGCATCCACGTACCGATCCACGAGACTCTACTAAACCGGCTCATGACTCGCTAGACCTGTTAACCTAGGCTCTAATACCAACTTGTCACGACCCAAACCCCGGTCACAATTGAACCCAACACAATGTTAGGCAAGCCCGACCATATCATCTCTTAACCCAGCTAATTATTAATTCCAATTATTCCAGTTAAACTTAAACAACAAGTGACCATATCAAAGTGGCAACGTAATAGTAAAAGCATACAAAATACGGTCCCAACCATATCGTGGTGTCACGAGTCTGAGCCTCTACAGAATAACCATCCTAGTACAAACAAGTCTCTACAAGATGAAAGCAACATAATGATAAAGAAAGAGAAAACAGGTTCTGTGGATGCCGGCAGCTACCTCGTAGTCTCCGCAAAAGTAGATAAGGATCAGCAGGTACAACAACTCAACTGCTCTCGGGCACCTGTGGATCTGCACAGAAAGTGCAGGGGAGTGGGGTGAGTATATTTCAACTCAGTGAGTAATAATAATAAGCAATAACTGAAAATAAGAACTCATATACTATCACTAAACAGTTCTAAGGCAAACCCCCACAGGCAAGTCATCACTATAGTAACTACTCCGATCACCAGTCCACATCTATCTCATCAAGGTCCCACACTGACTAAATCCTCACTCGTACCACAACGGTGTACAGCCATCTCAATATTTGGAGACATATATATGTGTCTATAAGGTATAAGTATCTGAATAAGTATAATGATGCGGCGTGTAGCCCGGTCCAATATATATATACTGCTACGGCGTGCAGCCCGATCGATTATTTATACACTGGTGCAGGTGCAGCCCGATCCAATATATATACCGCTACGACGTGCAGCCCGATCCAATATGTATACTGCTGCGGAGTGCAGCCCGATCCAATATATATACTGCTGCGGCGTGCAGCCCGATCCAATATATATACTGCTGCGTGCAGCCCGATCCAATATATATAATGCTGTGGCGTGCAGCCCGATCCAATATGTAAACTGCTGAGGCGTGCAGCCCTATCCAATATATATAATGTTGCACCGTGCAGCACGATCCAATATATATACTGCTGCGGCGTGCAACCCGATCCAATATATATACTGTTGCGGCGTGCAACCCGATCCAATATATATACTGCTGCGGCGTGCAGCCCGATCCAATATGTATACTGCTACGGCGTGCAGCCCGATCCAATATGTATACTGCTGTGGCGTGAATCCCGATCCAATATTTATATATATGTATATAATACCTCCTAACGGGTCCTCGACCCTGCCCCAATTAGTATAGGATTGGCCTTTCAGGCCCACTCAGCTAAATCAGGAAACTTCCACCCTAAGTAATCTATCTCTCACAGTACACATCTAGTACTGGCTCTTAATAGGCTATTCAGCTAGTTTTACGGCTGAGTGTAGGTTTCCAACACAATATAAGGGTCACCTAGCTCTACAGGTCCCCTAATGATCTACAGATCGGCACAAGGCCCCAAATGTGGCTATTAGCCCAATTACACAACTATAACCTCATTATCAGTCATAATACACAATATTCTATTAGCCGGGAAGGACCAAGTCTGAACCCCCCAATCACAATGTCACCAGGCCTACCACAAGACACGTGTCTCATCTCAACATAGCACTGTGAAGTGCTAGTACGGGGTTTCAAACCCTCAGTACATTATTTACTACTACCACCCACCTCGAACCGGTAGAAGCCTCAGTCCGCCTTGCGCTTGCCTCGCAAATCAATTTCCTTGGATGCCAAATCTGCTCAAAATCATAGAGAATACATCAGTATATGCAATGACACACAACCCATTCGAAGTAACTCCCAATTGCATCAAAACCCTCTAAGTTGTCAAAACCCGAGTTTTGGTGCGCTTCTCAAAAAATTACAAAAGTTACGTATTCGGAACCCTCGTCTCAATACGAGTCTATGCATATAATGTTTTCCAAAATCGGACTCCGTTTGCCCACTCAAATCGATATTTTACTAAAGCCCTGGCTTAGGCTAAATTTCCTCACAATTTGATCCAATTTTAGTGAAATAGAGGAGGATTTCAAGATTAAAATGCGTAAATGAACCATAAAACTCACCTCCGATGATAACCCGATGATCTCCCAGCAATTTCTCGCCCAAATTGCCCAATTCGCTTCTTAAAACTGAGCCCTAATGTTTTTTGCAACTTATGAAATTTTAACCCTTCTGCTATTTTTATCACAGGCGTGATTTCCGCTCCTGCGATTCCTCACTCGCTCCTGCGAGTCCGCTTCTGCGGACAATTGTACGCTTCTACGATTCCATACCCAGCTGCCCAGTTCTGCTTCTGCGGTCCAGGTCTCGCACCTGCGAGACCGCATAAGCGGACTGGGCTCCGCTTCTGTGTAGTTCCCCGGCCTGGCATCCTTCGCTCCTGCGATCTTGGGCTCGCTTCTGCGAGCCCGCCCCTGCGCATCCTGGGCCGCTTCTGCGGAACTACCCAAGCCGGCCCAAACTCGCTTCTGCGAGAGGAATTTCACCCCTACGCTTCCGCTTCTGCGGTCCCCCACCCGCAGAAGCGAAAATAGCAGAAGCCCAAAAATCCAGACCTGCAACACCTCAAAATTCCTCCGTTTAACCTCCCGAAACCACCCCGGGTCCCCTGGGACCCCAACGAAATCCACAAACATACTCCATAGCACCATACGAACTTCCTCCAATGATAAAAACACATACTTTAACACGGAATAACATCGAATTCAAGCAATACAATCCTAAGTTTCATTCAAACTTCCGCAACCGACATTGGATCAAAAATCTCACCAAACGACTTCCGAATGACCTGATTTTGCAGACACATCCAAAATCACCTGACGGAGCTACTTCAACTGTCGGAATTTCATTCTGACTCCCAGATCAAAATCTCACCTATCAATCGGATGTCGCCAAAATTCAACTTTAGCCAATTTAAGCCTAAAACTACATCGAACCTCCAAATTCACTTCCGATCGCTCTCCTAGCCCATAAATGACCTTCCGGAGCTGACCGAATCATCAGAATTCGAGTCCGAGCTCTCTAACTCACAAGTCAACATCCAGCTGACTTTTCTCAACTATTCCTTCTTCTAAGAGACTATTTGTCTCAATTTCAACCAAACTCAACCCGGTTTGACTCAAACTTACCCAACATGCATATTACAACATCAACAAGCATATAACGGGGTAACGGGGTGATAACTCACATGATGACGGGCCGGGTCATCACAATATGCACTCTTTTCCAAGTTATGCACACTAAATATGTACAACTAATTAAGGATCCTATCAATTAACTACAACAAGAACGAAGTTGAACAAATAGAAATCTATCTAACAATTTGTGATCTTATAACCCAGAAGTTCATCACTCAATAGGTTCCATCAAAACCTTAGATAAAGATTTAGCTACTCATAATCAAGGAAATAAGATAGATATTGAATTCATAATCAAAGATTCAATGTAAAAGAAAGAAAGATGTTGAGAGAGTTCTCTCTTACTAGTTTGCTTGCAAAAGTATTCAATACTACAATACTTGCTTCCTCTAGGCGAAGCCTAACATTATATATAGGTTTTAGGTTGCATAACTTGCGTTTTGACACCTTTAGACTTAAATATCCCGGCTTCCACTGCGGTTTGACTGCGGTCTCGGTGCAACCGTGGTGGATCAAGTCTTCTGAGTCTTCAAAACTTCCGCAGGCCTCTTCTACCGCGATTGCGGTGAAACCGCAGTATTTCTCCCTCTTCCGTTTGGAATTTGGACAAACACAAAGCATAAAAGTTGTATCCCTTTGAGTTAGATTTCCAACCATATATTATGGAGCCAAAACGGAGTTCTGAGAAAATAGTTATGTCCAATTTACTAGACAGTGCGCAATATGGCTCATTCAGCCTTCGTTTGTACTAAACTATCAAATTTGACCCCCAAATTACTTGAGCTTTTACTCAGACTTCAAAGCTCCAAATTACTTAAATTCATTCCATAACATCTATATATCTCGGAATCACACATTTTCGGCTATTTTAAGGACAATTTCTTGACTTGTACCACACTTGGCCTTTTTAACCATCTTTTGACTCCAAAACTTGCTCTTTTAGTCTTCATTAGCTCATGTGTACCTATAACACACTAAAAACACTAATAAGAGCATTTTGTCATCATAAACAATATCAAAAATACAATAAAGTATAATTATTTAGGGTATAAATATAGTCAAATTCACCTATTATCAACACCCCACACTTAAACCTTTGCTCATCCTCGAGCAAACTTCATCACACTTTAGGCCAATTTTATTAATGTCTCTCGAAAATATTTCACAAATTTCATGATTAACCTAAGACATGCACAATCCTTACACGACTGTAAATTCAAATGCCAGCACATTATTGCTTACTCTAATTATTATCACAAACTTGCAAACTCACCCTTTTCTTCCTCAGTTACATGCCCTCACACAATTTATTGAGAGAAGTTCCCACACATAAGCAATTTAGAACATGGAACTTATAGATATAGAAAAATTTCACTCACTCTCAACAAAGAGCATTCATATATATACAGATACACCATAGGCTTGCCCCTAGTGTAATACTCCACTAATCGAGTTATTCAATCACAGATCAAGAGGTCTTTAAGGGTTGTAATGTAGGCTAAGGGACGAGTATGATACTTTTGGTTATAGTGGCTAACATTCCTAAGCACTTTACTTTTCACAACTTCCCTTTAAGATTTTTCAGTATGCTTCCCCTAAACATTCCTTCACCCGTTATTCACTTTTACTCCCCATTTTTTTGTTGGTGTAGTTGGCTTTCGTATTTACAAATATACACACCTTCTTCGTCAGAATGCTCACTTGTGTCAATAAAGTAGCCATGTTCTCCTCCATAGTATTGGAAGGATTCAGAGGTACAGAGTGTACCACTGGAGTGATAGGAGAATTCTTGGTCGTCCACCCAGAGTTCTGAGCCATCTTGTCAAGCAAATTTGGCCTTCTCTCCACGCCTTGCTCAGAAAAGCCCCACCTGTTGAGGCATCTACTATTTTCTTGATGCTGTCTAAAAGCCCCATGTAGAACCTTTGACCCAACATATGTTCGGGAACCACATGGTGAGGACACATAACTAGCATACCCTTGAATCTGCCCCAAGTTTCATGCAATATCTCCATTGGTTTCTGCTTGAAGCTCACAATCTCATCAATTTGCTGAGCTGTCTTATTAGATGGATGAAACTTGTTGTGGAATTTCTTGACTAACTCATCCTATGTTGCTATAGAGTTTATGGGGAGTGAGTTTAGCCATACCTGTGCAGCCCCTATACATGAGAATGGAAATAGCAATAGCCTGATGGCTTCCGGTGTTACGTTTGGCTACCTCTGTGTCTTGCACATAGAAAAAAAGTTCTTCAGGTGCTGCTGTGGATCTTCAACCCGAGTCCCAGAAAATAGTCCCTTGTTTTGCAACAAGTGTAGCATGTTATTAGTAATCTGGAATGACTCAGATTGAATGGCTAGCACAATAATGGCAGTTGCCAAATTATCAGCAGTTGGTTGTGCCCAGTCAAACAAAACACCTTCATGTGCCTCCTGTGCCTCCTGTATGTTCAACCCAGCTTGCTGGTTTTGCTCATTTATGTCTCCCATATCGAAATCGAGTTTAATTGGTTGCTGAGATTGTTGAAGTTGTCTGATTGCCCTGTTACATGCCCGGAAAGTTTGCTCTGGGTCTGAATGTCCTTCAATTAGTTCTCCAGTCCTTGCAGATTTCCTGGGCATGCACCTGAGCACCTAATTCAACAATCGTCAAAATTTTCAATGTAAAGTGTGTAGAAAGAACCTGACTACACAAAAATCTTGTAGTTCTGTCAATAGCAATTGATAATTCAATTAATTCCCCAACAACGGCGCCAAAATTGATTCACTCCCAAACAATGGTCGTTGTCAATATAATCCGGTCTATTAAGTCTAGAGTCGATCCCACAGAGAATTAACCTATCAATTGCAACTTCCAAAACCCAATAATACTCCTGAATCAGTTTCCCAAACTTTTGAATATATTTTTGTGGATGATTTCTACTAACTAACTTTTGCAAGAAACTAAAGACTTGAAATAAATAATTGAATGTGATGTAAAGAATAAATAGAAAGACTAAGGTATTGATTTCCCCTATTGATGGAATCCCTTCTGTTTATGCTCATACAAATTGTCAATATTATTCTATCAGTCATGAACGCTATTTCTACCGTAATTCTCTCACGAGCAATTACAATAATTTACTATTGCACTCTTCCGAGCTACCCTAGCTAGCTTTAATTTGGACAGTTCACTTTCGATTGCACCCAAGGTTTCATTATTCCTAACCCCACCTTTACGCCTACAATTATAGATTCCTCCAATAATCTAGGTGTGGTGTTGTTCAACAATTACCTAAATATGCATTCTTTTCCAAGTTATGCATACTAAATAGGCACATCTAATTGAGGATCCTATCAATTAACTACAACAAAAACGAAGTTGAACAAATAGAAATCTAGCTAACAATTTGTAATCACATAACCCAGAAGTTCATCACTCAATAGGTTCCATCAAAACCTTAGATAAAGATTTAGCTACTCATAATCAAGGAAACAAGATAGATAATTGAATTCATAATCAAAGATTCAATGTAAAAGAAAGGAAGATGTTGAGAGAGTTCTCTCTTACTAGTTTGCTTGCAAAAGTAGTCAATAATACAATACTTGACTCCTTTGGGCGAATCCTAACATTATATATAGGGTTTAGGGTACATAACTTGCATTTTGACACTTTTTCCCTTAAAAATCCCGGCTTCTACTGCGGTTTGACAGCGGTCGCGGTGCAACCGCGGTGGATCAAGTCCTCTAAATCTTCAAAACTTATGCAGGCCACTTCTACCGTGGTTGCGGTGAAACCGCGGTATTTCACCCTTTTCAGTTTGGAATGTGGAATAACGCAAAACATGAAAGTTGTAGCCCTTTGAGTTAGCTTGCCAACCATATATTATGGAGACAAAATGGAGTTCCGAGAAAAATGTTATGTTCACTTTACTAGACAGTGCGCAATATGCTTCATCGAGTCCTCACTTGTACTAAACTATCAAATTTGACCCCCGAACACGATCCCCGCTTAATTCCTTGAGATTTTACTCAGACTTCAAAGTTGTAAATCACTTAAATTCATTCCATAACATCTATATAGCTCGGAATCACAACTTTCCAGCTATTTTCAGCACAATTTCTTGACTTGTACCACACTTGGCGTTTTTCACCATCTTTTGACTCCAAAACTTTCTCTTTTAGTCTTCATTAGCTCATGTATACCTATAACACACAAAAAACACTAATAAGAGCATTTTGTCATCATAAACAATATCAAAACAACAACAAAGTATAATTATTTAGGGCATAAATATAGTTAAATTCACCTATTATCAACACCCCACACTTAAACCTTTGCTCGTCCTCGAGCAACCTTAATCACACTTTAGGCCAATTTTATTAATGTCTCCCCCAAAATATGTCACAAAAGCTATCTTTCATGATTAACCTAAGACTTGCACAATCCATACCCAACTGTAAACTCAAATGCCAGCTCATTATTGCTTACTCTAATTATTATCACAAACTTGCAAGCTTACCATTTTCTTCCTGAGTTACATGCCCTCACACAGTTTATTGAGAGAAGTTCCCACACATAAGCAATTTAGAACATGGAACTTATAGATATAGAAAAATTTCACCCACTCTCAACAAAGAGCATTCATATGTATACAGATACACCATATGCTTGCCCCTAGTGTAACACTCCACTATCGAGTTATTCAATCACAGATCAAGAGGTCTTTAAGGGTTGTAATGTAGGCTATGGGACGGGTAGGATACTTTTGGTTATAGTGGCTAACCTTCCTAAGCACTTTACTTTTCACAATTTCCCTTTAAGCTTTTTCATTATGCTTTCCCTAAACATTCCTTCACCTTTTATTCACTTTTACTCCCCATTTTTCTGTTGGTGTAACGAGCTTTCTTATTTACATATATACACACAAATTTTTTTTTTCAATATTTTGTAAAGCATTTATTGTTTTTTGCCAGTTCACCTTTTTCTACCATTCATTCTTGATTTTCCCCTTTTTCAATTTCTCTTCACCCACACTTTGACTTTTGCATTTTCATTACAACACAAGTGCTTCTAGGAGGTAAGGTACAACAATATATAATATAGATTTTTGAACATTAAAGGGTTTTCAAAGAACATGCTGAAGGCTCAAAGGGTTTAACTAGGATACTATGTACATGTGAATTCACAGTTTATTTATTTATGGGGTTACACAAAGAAATGCCTCTATCATCTCTATAACAAGACAACTTCTATTTCTCTTTGCAGACACACAAGCGAAGTTCTAGGCGTCATGTAAAACATATAATGCAGGAGCCCCTGATATATGTCACTAATATTGTGCTTGGGCTGTAGGAGCCCCTTCGGAGTCTGAACCCCCACAGTAAGCGCGGGTACCTAAATGGATCGGGCTACGTGTCGTAACGGTCATGTTCATACATTTGTAATGCATTTATTCATTTCTGATGTACTGCTTTATCTGTTATTGCTTTCCCTAAGGCTTATAGTTAAGAAAAACAAAAAGAGGTATTGTATAGCTTTACTGTGAGGTATTATTGGGTGTTCTTACCTTAAATATCATTATACATGCTTATTACCACTATGTTGGAAGTACTCACTCTACTCCCTGCACCTTGTGTGCAGATCCATGTACTTCCCAGCATGGTTGATTTTCCATTGTTTCAGAGTTATTTTTGGACTGTCGAGGTAGCTGCCTGGCGTTCGGAGGACCCGACTTTCCCTTACATTTTTATGTTTAGACATTTCCATATCAGACATATTCTATATACATTATTGTTGGTATTATGTTACTCAGTAAAGGCTCTCGACTCGTGACTCCTAGGTCTTGGGAGGTGTTGTATTGATATTGGGATATTTTTCATAATCTTGGCTAAAATACGTATTATATTTTGCTATTACTAAATTTATAACAAAAATACGTGTTGGTAGCTCAGTATTGTTTGTAAATGGTTAGGCTGGCCTAGCAATGTGCTGGGTGCCATCATGACCGGGTTCTGGGGTCGTGACAAGTTGGTATTAGAGCTTACGTTACTAGGCCTCACTAGTCTTGAGCCGATTAGTAGTGTCTTACGGATCGGTACGGAGACGTCTGTATTTATCTTTGGGAGGCTACAAACCTTTTAAGAAACACTTCATATTATTGAACTCTGTCATGCAGTTTTGTTGTTCTGAGAACAGAACTTCTGTATTCTATTCTCTCGCAAATGGCGAGGACTCGTGCTACCGGATGAGGTGAACGACCACCTTGCCACCAGCTAGAGGCCGTAGTCGCGGCCGTGGTCATGGTCGTGGTAGAGCAGCAGGGATAGTGCCAGTAAACCCACCTGTCGCCCCTATTCAGGATTAGCTCCTAGTGGTTGAGGCTCTAGCAGCACCCACTCAGACACCGACAATGCCTATTATTATTCCTGGCCTTCAGGAGGCATTGGCCCATATATTATCTATTTGCAGTAGGTTGGCTCACACAGTTTCAGCTACTATTGCTATCGCAACATCTCAAACCGAGGGTGGTCATTATACCCCCGCAGCTCGCATACTAGCGCAGGTTGTGAAGGGACTTCAGACGCTAGAGGCAGCCCCATCTCAGGTAGTTTCCCCAGCAATTCCAGTGACGCTAGTTGCGCCAGCCCCAGGGTATGTTGTTGCGGTGATGCCTGACGACGAGTAGCATCGGTTGGAGAGGTTTGGCAGACTTCAGCCACCTACATTCAGTGGTACTAAGGGCAAGGATGCCTGGGGATTCTTGGACAAGTGTTAGAGGATATTACATACAACAGGGATTCATGAGTCTAGTGGTGTATCCTTTACTACATTCTAGATTTTGAGGCTAACATTCATATGGTGGGAGGAGTTCGAGAGGCGTAGGCTTGTAGGGGCAACATCCCTTACTCGGTAGTAGTTTTCCACTCTTTTTTTTAGAGAAGTATGTGCCACAGTCCCGTAAAGAGGAGTTGCGCCATCAGTTTGAGTGGCTAGTTCAGGGTGATATGACAGTGACTTAGTACGCATTGAGGTGTACTTGGTTGGCAAGGCATGCTACATGTATGATCCGGACAGATCGGGAGAGGATCAGGAGGCTCATAGATGGCCTCAACTATTCTATTCGTATCTTGATGACCGGGGAGAGAGTAGTGGAAGCATCTTTCGAGTAGGCAGTGGATATGGCATGCTATATTAAGGCGGATCATCGCCAAGAGTGAGAGGAGAGGGAGACCAAGAGGCCTCGAGGTTCCGGCAGCTATAGTTATGCTCCATCTAAGGGCCGGTTCCATCAAGGCAGATGTCGTTCATCTAGACCTCCTTAGTCAGCCGCCCAGAGCACAGTGGAATTTCTTCCGGTCATGGCCATCAGGGTTATTAGAAGGGCCAGTCTTCACTCAGAGCCCTCCCAGCTTAGAGTTGAGCACCTTCTTATTCAGCCCAGGGCTCATCTGCGGTGAGGGGTTCCATTCAGTCCCCTTCTCCAGCGCCGGGCATTTGTTTTGAGTGTGGCAAGTTTGGCCACATGAGGAGGCAGTGCCCTCAACTTTACATGGGTAGGTCTCAGCAGAGGGATCAACCCTCCTCTTCAACTCCATCTACTTCAGCACCATCCCAGTCTAGTAGGGGTGGGGGTTAGTCTTCTAGAGGCCGCCCTAGGAGTGAGGAGCGATCGAGTGGTGGTCAAACACGTTTCTATGCACTTCCGGATAGGAGAGATATTGTTGCTTCAGATGTAGTAATCACATGTATTATTTCAGTTCACAAAGATACTTCTGTTTTGTTTGATCCCGGGTCTACATATTCGTACGTGTCTTCTTATTTTGCTCATCATTTGGGTATGACCCATGGTTTTCTTGCCTTGCCTATGCATGTATCCAGCCCGGTGGGTGATACGATTATTGTGGATCACGTTTATAGATCCTGTCTTGTTACTATTGAGGGTCTGGAGACCCGAGTAGATTTGCTATTATTGGGTATGGTAGATTTCAATGTGATTTTGGGCATGGATTAGCTATCCCTGTGCGATGCTATTCTGGACAGTCATGCCAAGACAGTTACATTGGCTATTCCTGGTATTCTGCAGATTGAGTGGCAGGGTTCGACTGATTATGTCCCTAGCTGGGTGATTTCATTCTTAAAGGCTTAGAGGATGGTTGAAAAAGGGTGTTTATCATACTTATCATTTGTGAAGGATGTAGGAGCTGAGACTCCTAGTATTGATTCTATGCCTATTGTGAGGGACTTTCCAGATGTGTTTCCATCAGACTTGCCGGGCATGCTGCTGGACAGGGATATCGATATTGGTATTGATTTGGTGCCGGGCACTCAACCCATCTCTATTCCTCCTTATCGTATGGCACCAGCTGAGTTGAAGGAATAGAAAGAAAAACTTCAGGAGCTCTTAGATAAGGGATTCATTCGCCCTAGTGTGTCACCGTAGGGTGCACCGGTGTTGTATGTTAAGAAGAAAGATGGCTCAATAAGGATGTGTATTGATTATAGACAGCTCAACAAGGTAACAGTAAAGAACAAGTATCCTCTACCGTGCATTGATGTTTTATTTGATCAGCTCCAGGGAGCGATGGTGTTCTCGAAGATTGATCTTCGTTCAGGCTATCACCAGCTGAAGATTAGAGATTCTAATATTATGAAGACAACATTCGGGATGAGATATGGACACTATGAGTTTCTTGTGATGCCTTTCGGGCTGACTAATGCCCAACCGCGTTCATGCACTTGATGAACGTTGTGTTTCGGCCATATCTGGATTCCTTTGTAATTGTGTTTATTGATGACATCCTGGTGTACTCTCGTAGCTAGGAGGAGTATGCTCAACATTTGAGAGTTGTATTGCAGAGGTTGATGGAGGAGAAACTGTATGTGAAGTTCTCCAAGTGCGACTTTTTGGCTTGAGTCTGTAGATTTTCTGGGTCATATGGTGTCTTGTGATGGTATTCAAGTTGACCCAAAGAAGATAGAGGCGGTGCAGATTTGGCCTAGACTGTCCTCAACTTTGGATAATCGAAGTTTCCTTGGTTTGATGGGGTATTATCGCCGATTTGTTCAGGGATTTTCATCCATTACTTCTTCTTTGACCAGGTTGACGCAAAAGTGTGCACCATTCGTGTGGTCTGATGAGTGTGAGGAGAGCTTCCAGAAGCTCAAGACAGCTTTGACCACAACTCTAGTGTTAGTCTTGACCTCAGCTTTAGGTTCATATACTATATATTGTGATGCATCGAGAGTGGGGATATGTTGTGTATTGATGTAGGAGGGTAGAGTTATTGCTTATGCTTCTCGTCAGTTGAAGCCTCATGAGAAGAATTACCCTATTCATGATTTGGAGTTAGCTACCATAGTTCATGCCTTGAAGATTTGGAGGCACTATTTGTATGGCATGTCCTGTGAGGTGTATACTGATCATCATAGTCTCTAGCACTTGTTTAAATAGAAGGATCTCAATTTGAGGCAGCGGAGGTGGCTTGAGTTGCTCAAGGATTATGACATTACCATTTTATATCATCTGGGGAAGGCCAATGTAATGGCCGATGCTTTGAGCCGGAAGGCGGTTAGTATTGGCATTGGCGTATATTCCAATTGGGGAGAGACCCTTTGCATATGATGTTCAGGCGTTGGCCAATCGGCTAGTGAGGCTGGATATTTCAGAGCCCAGCAGGGTGTTGGCTTGCATTGTTTCTTGGTTTTCCTTATATGATCGCATTCGTGTGTGCCAATATGATGATCGGCACTTACTTGTCCTTAAGGACAGAGTTCAGCATGATAATGATAGGGATGTTACTATTGATAGTGATGGTGTGTTGAGGATGCAGGGCCAGATTTGCATGCCCAATGTTGATGGCCTTCGTGAGTTGATATTAGAGGAGGCCCATAGCTCACAGTATTCTGTCCATTCAGGTGCCGCAAAGATGTATTAGGATTAGCGACAACATTAGTGGTGGAGAAAGATGAAAAAGGATATTGTGAGTCATGTAGCTCGGTGCCACAACTGTCAGCAGGTCAAGTATGAGCATCAGAGGCCCGGTGGCGTGTTTCAGCAAATTGATATTCCCGAGTGGAAATGGGAGAGGATTACTATAGACTTTGTTAGTGATCTTCCTTTGACAGCGAGGAAGTTTGATTCAGTATGGGTGATTGTGGATAGGCTGACCAAGTCAGCTCACTTCATTCTGTGTATTACATATTCCTCAGAGCGGTTAGCAGAGATATTCATCCATGAGATTGTGAGATTGCATGGGGTCCTAGTTTCTATTATATCAGACAGAGTTACTCAGTTTACTTCGCAGTTCTGGAGGACATTTCAGCGTGAGTTGGGTTCACAAGTTGAGTTGAGTACCGCATTTAATCCTCAGACGGATGGACAATCCGAGCGTACCATTAAGATCTTGGAGGACATGTTGCGCGCCCATGTTATTGATTTTACTGGTTCTTGGGCTGATTACTTGCCAACCACAGAGTTTGCTTACAATAACAACTACCAATCCAGTATTCAGATGGCACCGTACGAGGCCCTATAGGAGAGATGGTGTAGATCTCCAGTAGGTTGGTTTGAGCCCGGTGAGGATAGGTTGTTGGGGACAGAGTTGGTCTAGGATGTATTGGATAAGGTGAAGGTGATTCAGGAGAGACTTCGCACAGACCAGTCACTTCAGAAGAGTTATACGGACTGGAAGGTCCGGGATGTGTCGTATTCAGTGGGTGAGAAGGTCTTTCTGAAGGTTTCGCCTATTAAAGGCGTTATGAGATTAGGGAAGAAAAGAAAGCTCAGTCCGAGATTTATTGGCCCTTTTGAGATACTTAGGAGGATTGGAAAGGTGGCCTATATGCTTGCTTTGCCACCCAGTCTATTGGGAGTTCATCCGGTGTTCCACGTGTGTATGCTCCGGAAGTATGTTGGGGACCCATCGCATGTGTTGGATTTCAGTACAGTTCAGCTAGATGATGACTTGACTTATGATATGGAGCCTATAGCTATACTGGGTCGTCAGGTGCGGAGATTGAGGTCCAAGGATATTGCATCAGTGAAGGTATAGTGGAGAGGTCAGCCCATGGAGGAGGCCACTTGGGTGACCGAGCGAGAGATGCGGAGCAGATACCCACACTTTTTTGAGACTCCAGGTATGTTTCTTGACCTACTCGAGGACAAGCGTTTTTAAGTTAGGGAGAATGTGATGACCCGACCCGTCGTCATGAGAGTTACCATCTCGTTTTCCCCCTTATTGTGTTGTTTCATGTTCTCTATCAGTATTAGAGTCTATCGGGTGAATTTGGATTGATTCTGGTTGGAGATAAGGCATGTAGCCTCTTAGAATGGAGTTTGTTTTAGAAAAGTCAACCTGAAGTTGACTATATGGTTAGGGGGCTCGGATGTTGATTCTGGTGGTTCGGTTAGCTTCGAGAGGTGATTTGGGACTTAAGGGAGCGATCAAAATTGAATTTTGAGGTCCGGTGTAAAAATAGGCTTGAATTGGCGAAGTTGAAATTTTGGTGGAATCCCAGTTGATTGCTAAGATTTTGATTCGGAGGTCGGAATGAAATTCTGACAGTTTCAGTAACTTCGTTAGGTGATTTTGGATATGTCTGCAAATTTTCAGGTCATTCGGATATCGTTTGGTCGGATTTTTGATTGAATGTAGGTTTCGGAAGTTTTAGTTGCAACTTGCTTGAATCCACCTTGATTTGATGATTTTTGTGTTTAATGATGTGTTTTTATGATTGGAACAAGTTCGTATCATATTTTGGAGTAGGTTGGTGGTTTTGGTTGAGGTCCCGGGGGCCTCGGGGGTGATTCCGAGGGTCAAACGGATCATTTTTGGTTAAGCTTAGGATCAATATTTGCTGTCATGAGTTGCAGAGAAATAAGGCATCGCATTCGCGTGGGTGATGGACGCGAACGCGTAGAAGGAAAATAAGGGTCTGAGGATATGGCCTACGTGTTCGCGAAGGGTGTGATGCAAACGCGTTGAGGAAGAAAACAGAGGTACGCGTTCGCCAGGGTGATCACACGTTCGGAGGCCAGTGATTTTTCTTATACGCGATCGCGAAGGGTGTGTCCATTCGCGTGAGTCTAGGTGCTTGTGCATCGCGATCGCGGGCTGGAGAACGCGATCGCGTAGAATGATTTTTGAATTCTAAAAGTTTGCCCATCGTGTTTGCGTGGGCTATGTCGCGAACGCGATGAAGGAATTATATGTCTCGCAGAACAGTTAAGTATCATTTCAGATGAGAGCAGAACATATTTTCTTCATTGTTGGGCAAGGTTTGAAGCTATTGGACGAGAGAATAAGATATTTTCACCTAGTTTTCGATTGGTGGTAAGTTTTATGGACTAATTACGTGATTTTATCCTAGAATCTTCATCTAAATTACTGAAATTGGGGTATAAATTATAGAAGTTAGGGCTTGGTTTTAGGTTTTGAAAATTTGGAATTTGAAAGGGCTATTGGACTCCGATTTTGATAAATTTGATACGTATGGACTCGTGATGAGACGTGGATTCTGAAAATGTGAATTTCATAATTTTTCGAGAAGCGGACCCGAGGCTCTGGTTTTGGCAACTTCGTATTTTTGGGTGTTTTTCGAGTTATTTCGATTGGGTTATGTTCCATTAGCCTATTTTGATGTATTCTTATTGGTTTTGATCAGATTTGTCACCCGTGGATGTTGATTCTCAAGTGAAAGGCATTGCGGACTAATTTCTAAGCCGATTCGAGGTGAGTAATGGGTGTAGATGATCTGAGGGTTTGAAACCCCGGTATATCACTATGTGACGCTGTATTGAGGCGAGACACATACTCTTCTGTGAGTGCTGGATTGATTGTGATTGGGGACTATTACTTAATCTGACTGTGTGGCATTATACTGTGTTGTTTGCTATAAATGAGCCGGTAAACCTCCTAATTGGATGGTTGTGGATATATATGGGTTGTGTGCCAGTTATTTGGATCCCGTGTGGATCATTATCACTGTTTCTTTGATTATAGCATGTTTTCATGATATCAGTCATGTGCTAAACACTATCTAAAAATAATTTTCAAATTTTGAGATTGTTGAACACTGATTTTCTATAATTTCTACAAAACGGATTTCAAAATGGTATTATCTGTGCCTGTGAGATTTGCATTGCATGTTAGCTGGACTGATAGTGGATTGGGCTGCCCCGCAGCATATGTCACTAATATTGCGCTTGAGATGTAGGAGCCCCTCCGGAGTCTGAACCCCCATAGTGAGTGGGGGTACCCAAATGGATCGGGCTACGCACCGTAGCGGTCATGTTTATGCATCTGCATTGCATTTATTACCACTGAGTTGGAAGTACTCACTTTCCTCCCTGCACCTTATGTGCAGATCCAGGTACCTCCTAGCAGGGTTGATTTTCCAGCTATTTCAGAGTTATTTTCGGACTGTCGAAGTAGCTTCCTGGCGTTCGTAGGACCTGACTTTCCCTTACTTTCTTATTTTTAGACATTTCCACTTTTCGGACATATCATGTATACATTATTGTTGGTATTATGTTACTCATTTAAGGCTCTTGACTCGTGACCCCCAGGTCTTGGGAGGTGTTGTATTGATATTGGGATATTTTTCATAATCTTGGCTAAACTACGTATTATATCTTGCCATTACTGATTTTGAAATAAAAATGCAAGTTGGTAGCTCGGCATTGTGAGTAAATGGTCAGGATGGCCTAGCAATGTACTGGGCGCCACCGGATTTTGGGATCGTGACAAGTTTAGAGGGGTAATAAGACCCACGAAAAGAAAATATGTGTAATTGGTAAATGAGTCACAGGATGGGATGGATTTTATGCATTATCCCTTTTTTCTAACAATTATTGTAAACTTTTAATTTGCAAGTTCAAAAATTTAAAAAATAAAAAAAAGAACTTGCAAAATAATTTGAAGTATTATATTATTCAATAAAATTATCAAACTTACTTCAATATTATAATTTTTTTATATTGCATATTAGTATTACTCAATATTGTTTACATAGACACTTACTTTCTATTTTCAAATTTAGAATTTTTTAGCTTGTTCTTTTAATTCTAACCCTTAAATTTTCAATTTTAATCTTTACTTTTAAACCTTAAAAGTTTTTAATATTGAAAAGAAAAATATAACTTAATTTTAAAAAAAATTATATATAGCCCGACTCGCCCGAGTCCGTTAAACCCGAACCCGTATGGGCCCTATAAAACCCAAATATTCCTAGCCCGACACCAACCCGTTAATCCCAGCTCCATAACAACCCGCCCCAAACCCGTACGGGTTGACGTTCTTTTGTCCAGCCCGTCCCAGCCGACCCGATTAACACCTTTAGTATATACTATATACAATTACAATGGATACTTTATTGCATATATTTATAGTAAAAACTTTCTATATAATTTGGTATAGGAGTATTTAGTGATGTTAATAATAAAGTTGTTGGGAAATTAGTACTAAAACAGCTGCTGTTGCATTATTATAAAATTTTTTATTTAAAAAGGTGCTTCAGTGGCGACTCAAGCTGCCACGAAAAGTAAATCCTTTATAGGGAACAAGAATGTCACCACTGAATGTCTTTATGGCAACGTAGTCGCCATTATTAGTAGTGACCCACCTATAATCTATTTTGTAGAACATGTTTTGAGGCGACCACATATCACTAAAAGATGTGTATTATTTATGGTGACTCCCCAAGAGTCGTTACAATTAACATTCAGTTAAGGTAGTATTTGGAGGCAGTATGGACACCAACCACATATGAAAAGCTTAGCTGCTCAACTGCATTTTTATATTTTGATATACGAAAGAACTCATAGCTTTATGGCGTAACACTTGGATTAAGCATGTTCCTTTCAAAATCTCATTTAGTCTATAATGTTTTTTAAAAAGAAATCCCACTGGATGATATACTATATATTATCAAATTTGGATATATATATATATATATATATATATATATATATATATATATATATATATATATATATATATATATATATATACACACAAAATCCTCATGTTGTGAACATCTAAAGAGACCATTGATCATCTCATTCTTGAAAGTGTGATATTCTCAATGCATTTTTCCTATACTCACTCATTGAGTATGAGGATTCAAAACTGGAAGAATGTCAATACATATATAGTCAAACCTCTTTATAACAGTTTCGTTTATTTTGAATTTTTTTGATTATTATAACGCTGTTATAAAGAACATATATTATAACATAGCATGGAAATTGGTTCAAAAAAAAAAGTTTAACTTTTATTGTAAAAAATTATTATACAACGGTACTATTATTGAGAGATCTGATTGTAACAAAATGATTAAAACTACGGATCAAATGTGTGGAAGATAAAATGTGCGGCTAGATATAGGAAAGGTGTTAAACAAATTAAACTACATAAAAAGTCAACATATTCTCCACATAATTCTAATGTTATATGCGGTAACTGTTGGATTTTTTTAATGTATTTAATTAATATATTAAATATTTTAAAGAGGTTGAATGGAAAATGGAGAAAAATAAAAATTTTGAGTGAAATTTTAAGTTTTTCCCTTGGTAAACGGACATTGTCCCATATTGGACGAGGAAGAATTTTTTATGGGTATATAAGTAATTTCTCTTCTTCTAGTTCTTAAAGAATTGAGAAGAAGGCAAGCCTTGCGATGTCATCGTCGTCGCTCCGCTCGGCTTCAGCTTCGCTTCAGTCAAATGATTGGTTGATTAACTTTTTGGAAAAAAATTATTTGTTGATAGTGAAATATTAACAAAAATATTATTAAATATTTATTTAATAATAATATACATTATTAAATACTTCAAATCTGTTTTTCTATTTTGGTAACAAAAAAATAACTATCCTCTTCAATTTTCTCTTTTTATTTTGCTCTTTATTGTTGAGTAAATGGACTAATATGTAATTGCATTATGTTGTGGCCGTTTTGCATAAATATCCATTTTGAAGAGTTGCAGCTCTTCAGATTCATCTCAATTTTTGATATAAGTACAACACTATTCTACTCAGAATTTCACTACGATTTTTTGAGTTTTCTCTTCTTCTTCTGCATACTTTTAGCATTAAACAAATCAAAAGTAAGTGTGATTTTCTACCGAACTTTATGTTCGCTAAAACACTGGGGTTTGAAGTACCACCGCACCAGTGTGTAATTCATTCTATCATGGAAAAAAATAATCTATAACCTTGGGGTACTAGAAGGGGATTAAATTCCTTAAGCAAACACTGTGATTTCATAGGGCTCAAATTGGTTTTCTGTCATTTATGTTTATATTCATTTATATTTCCAGAAATTATATTACAAGTACAGTATTGTGATGATTCGGCACGTCGTCACGGGAATTACCATCCCGTTACCTTGCATTTATATGTTTTATGCTTTTATATCAGTGTTAGAGTCTATCGGGTGAGTTAGGAGTGATTCGGGTTGAAAATGAGGCAAATAGCCTTTTTGAAGGAAGCTTGAATATGGAAAGTCAACCTGGAGTTGACTATTTAGTTAGAGTGCTCGAAATCGGATTCTGATGATTTGGTTAGTTCCGGGAGGTGATTTGTGACTTAGGGGAGCGATCGGAATTGAATTTGGAGGTCCAGTGTAGAAATAGGCTTGAATTGGCTAAGGTTGAATTTTGGCGAAATTCAAACGGTATGTGAGATTTTGATCCGAGGGTCGGAATGGAATTCCGACAATTTCTGTAGCTTTGTTATGTAATTTTGGATATGTCTGCAAATTTTCAAGTCATTCGGACGTCGTTTGGTCGGGTTTTTGATTGAATGTTAGTTTCGGAAGATTGAGTTGAATCCTAGGCTTGAATCCGCTATAATTCGATGATTTCTGTGTTTAAAGGGGTGTTTTTATGATTGGAACAAGTTCATATGGGTGTTTTGGAGTATGTTGGTGGTTTTCGTTGGGGTCCCGGGGGCCTCGGGGTGAATTCGGACCATCATCCGGGAATTTTGGAACTGGGAAATCTGCAGAAAAATTGCAGAATCTGTGCAGAACTGTAAGCCTTCGCGTTAGCGAGGCTATGGCCGCGTTTGCATAGGCAAGTTTAGAATGAGCTTCGCATTCGCGTCCCTGGATGTCGCGTTTGCGTAGGAGGAAAATGGGAGGCATCGCGTTCGCGTCCCTGATGTCGCGTCCGCGTAGAAGAAATATGGGTGGTTGAAGAATTGTTCATCGCGAACGCATGGGGAAGTGTCGCGTTCGCGAAGAGGAAGTTGGACTGTGCATCGCGGACACGTGGGATGTAACGCGAACGTGTAGAAGAAATATGTCTGGCAGTGAATTAAATTCCAGAAACACACCAGTCGCGATTTTCAGTCATAAACTCACCATTTTTGAGTCTTAGAGAGAGAAACTCACGTGAAATTACTGGGAATTCATCGGGTATTCATCATAGGTAAGTTTTATGGCCTAATTACGTTATTTTATCATGGAATCCTTGAGTATTTCACTGTTAATGGAAGACTAATGGGGGATTTTAGCCCTAGGCCTAAACTATGGAAAATTATTGATTTGGATGGGCAAATGGAGTCCGATTTTGGTAAATTTTATATGCATAGACTCGTGTTAAGACGAGGGTTCCGAATATGTGACATTTGTAATTTTTCAAGAAGCGTACCGAAAGTCGGGTTTTGGCAACTTTGTAGTTTTTGGTGTAAATTGAATTGTTTTGACTGGGTATTACCCCATTGGCCTATTTTGATGTATTTCCACTATATTTTATCAGATTCAACGCCTGCGAAGGTTGATTCTCGTGGCAAGGGCATCACGGATTAGTCGTCGAGCCGAATTGAGGTGAGTAATGGATGTGGGTGATGACCAGCGGGTTCGAAACCCCGGTATACGACTTTGTGACGCTGTATAGCAGCGAGACACATACTCTCTTGCGAGTGCGGGGTCGATTGTGATTGGGGACTATGGCTTAGTCCGACTCGTTGATACTGTATTATGATATTAGGCTATTATCGAGCCATCGAACCTCCTTCTCGAATGGTTGCATATTATATATTGTGATAATGGCCACTTATTGGGATCCTGCGAGGATCGTTATCATTGCTTCTGTGATATTGACATGCTAGTTTTACTACCAGTCCGGAGCTACTACTGTCACTATGATTTTCCAAACTCTGGAACTTTGATATACTATTTTCTACTGAAAAATGATAAACGAGTTTTAAAAAAAACTACTTTTGAGCCTGCGAGACTGCATTTGCATATTAGCTGACTGGTAGTGGATCGGGCTGCGCACCGCAGCGTATACATGATATTGTGCTTGGGTTGTAGGAGCCCCTCCGGAGTCTGAACCCCCACAGTGAGCACGGGTACCCAAATTGGATCGGGCTACGCATCGTAGTGGTCATTTCATGCATTGCATTGCATTTAGCTACATCTGATAGCTGTTATACTGTATTGTTGGTACCTGCTGGTACAATTGTTGTTGATATTGAGACTGTTGCAGGGTATTTGATTACAGCTTCACATAGTGCTATATTGTGATTTCTTATCGACGCTGTCTTACCCCTATTCATTACCACTGAGTCTGGAAGTACTCACTTTACTCCCTGCACTTTGTGTGCAGATCCAGGTACGTCTCAGCAGACCTGGTCCAGTAGCTTTTCAGAGGCACTTTGCGGGATAGTCGAGGTAGCTGCCACGTCCGCAGGACCTGACTCCCCTTCCAACTGTCTTTCTATTTCGTATTGTTATCTATTTCCGTACTGAGTATTGATGTAGACACTATTGCACTTGTATACTCTTTAGAGGCTCTTGACTCTTGACCCCTCGGTCTTTGGGAAGTTGTTACTGTTTTGGGACTTGATCCCCGTGTTTGGTATTCTATTTCTGTTGACTTATCTCTGTTTATGCCTAAATTGGTTAAAGTGAGCTCATAGCTCCGTGAGTGTTGTTAAATGGTCGGGATGGCCTAGCAGTGTGCTGGGCGCCATCACGACTGGGTTTGGGGTCGTGACAAGTTGGTATCAGAGCCTAGGTTTACTAGGCCTCATGAGTCTTGAGCCGGTTGGTAGAGTCTTGTGGATCGGTACGGGGACGCCTGTACTTATCCTTGTGAGGCTGCGAACCTTTAGGAAACACTTCACATTTCTTGAACTCTATCGTACGATCTTGTTGTTCTGAGAACTGAACTTCTATATTCTATTCTCTCGCGGATAGCGAGAACTCGAGCTTCAGGATGAGGTGGACGACCTCCATTTCCACCTGCTAGAGGTCGTGGGCGCGGTCGTGGTAGAGGTAGAGGGAGGGCAGCTGAGGCAGTGCCATCTGACCCGCCCGTTGTACCTGTTGAGGGGCAGCCCCCGGTGGTTGATGCTCCAGCATCCCCAGTTCAGGCCTAGGCAGTGTCTATCGTGATTCCTAGCCTTCAGAAGGCTTTAGCTCAGATCTTATCTGTCTACACTAGTTTGGCTTAGCCGATTTCAGCATCTACTACCGCAACTACTTCTTAGATGGGGGGTGGCCATCAAACCACCGTAGCTCGCACACACGAGCAGGTTGGGCAGATATTACAGACACCAAAGGCAGCCCCAGCTCAGCCAGTTGTACCGGTTGCTCCAGTAGCTACACCAGCTCTAGAGCATACGGTTCAGGTTATGCCCGACGACAAGTAGCGTCGTCTAGAGAGATTTGGTAGACTCCAGCCACCCCATTTAAGTGGTATGAGGGCCAGGATACCCAGGGTTTCTTATATAAGTGCCATAGGATTCTACGTATAGCTGGTATTCTTGAGTCCAGCGGGGTTTCATTAACTACTTATCAGTTTACTGGTCCAGCGTTCCATTGGTGGGAGGAGTTTGAGAGGCGTAGGCCTGCGGGAGCAGCGCCTCTTACCTGGCAGCAGTTTTCTACTCTCTTCCTAGAGAAGTATGTACCTCAGTCCCATCGTGAGGAGCTTCGTCACCAGTTTGAGTGGATAGTACAGGGCTACATGTCAGTGACACAGTATGAGCTGAGATATACACAGTTGGCTAGGAATGCCACATGGATGATCCCAACTGATCGGGAGAGGAATAGGAGGTTCATTGATGGCCTCAACTACTCCATTCGCATTCTTATGACTAGAGAGAGAGTTCTATCATCATCGTTTGAGCAGGTTGTGGATATGGCATGCTCCATTGAGGCGGATCGTCGCCGAGAGTGGGAGGAGCGGGAGGCCAAGAGGCCTCGAGATTCTGGTAGCTTCAGTGGTGCTCCATCGGCATTTTCAGCAGGGCAGAGGTCTCTCAGCTAGACCTTCTCATTCAGGCTGCCCTAAGCAGAGTGGAGCTTTTTCTGGTCGTGGTCGACAGGGATTCCAGCAGGTCCAGTCTTCACTGCGAAGATCGTTATCATTGCTTCTGTGATATTGACATGCTCATTTTACTACCAGTCCGGAGGTACTACTGTCACTAAGATTTTCCAAACTCTGGAACTTTGATATACTATTTTCTACTAAAAAATGATAAAAGAGTTTTCAAAAAGAATTACTTTTGAGCCTGCGAGGCTGCATTTGCATATTAGCTGACTGGTAGTGGATCGGGTTGCGCGCTGCAGTGTATACATGATATTGTGCTTGGACTGTAGGAGCCCCTCCGGAGTCTGAACCACCACAGTGAGCACGGGTACCCAAATTGGATCGGGCTATGCGCCGTAGCGGTCATTTCATGCATTGCATTGTATTTAGCTACATCTGATAGCTGTTATACTGTATTGTTGGCACCTACTGGTACAATTATTGTTGATATTGAGACTGTTGCAGGGTATTTTATTACAACTTTACATAGTGCTATATTGTGATTTGTTATCTACGCTGTCTTACCCTTGTTCATTACCAATGAATCTGGAAGTACACACGTTACTCCCTGAACCTTGTGTGCAGATCCAGGTACGTGTCAGCAGACCTGATCCAGTAGCTGTTCTGAGGCACTTAGCGGGATAGTCAAGGTAGATGCCGCGTCCGCAGGACCTGACTCCCCTTCCAACTTTCTTTCTATTTCGTATTGTTATCTATTTCCGTACTGAGTATTGATGCAGACACTATTGCACTTGTATACTCTTTAGAGGCTCTTGACTCTTGACCCTTTGGTCTTTGGGGAGTTGTTACTGTTTTGGGACTTGATCCCCGTGTTTGGTATTCTATTTCTGTTGACTTATCTCTATTTATGCCTAAATTGGTTAAAGTGAGCTCATAGCTCAGTGAGTGTTGTTAAATGGTCGGGCTGGCCTAGCAGTGTGCTGGGCGCCATCACGACCGGGTTTGGTGTCGTGACAAGTATACTAACATGCTTAAGGAATTTAATATATTTTCTGTATTTGTACTTACTATTTCTGGAGAGTAAAACCTTTTTGGTTTTGTACTCTGTTGGATATTAAAATTTATGTGATTTTAATGTTTGTGTCATTCTTTTACAAAAAATGACTAATGAGAATGAGAACCAAGCTGTTCCAATGGTGACTGCCAGTGCCTCAATAAGCCGAACGACACCGGCAGCACTGGTACCAGTGGAGAAACCCAAAAAAAATTTCGGGATTCATTTCAAGCGTTGGCAGCAAAAGATGTTCTTCTATTTGACTACTCTAAGTCTCCAGAATTTCATCTAGGAATATGTTACTGTGCTGTCCGATGAAAATCCAGGAACTGAAAGCTTTCTCGTGATTGAGGTTTGGAAGCATTCAAATTTTTTGTGCAAGAATTATATTCTAAGTGGGCTGGAGGATGCTTTGTATAACCTCTACATTGGCGTGGAAGCGTCAAAGGAATTGTGCACTACGCTTGAAAATAAATACAATACCGAAGACGTCGGGTTGAAAAAGTTTGTTGCTGTAAAGTTTTCGGATTACAAAATGGTATATAGCAAGTCTGTTATTAGCCAAGTCCGGGAATTGCAAGTTATTATTCATGATATCCTTGCTGAAGGTATAAATCAAATAATATTAATATCGAAAATAGTAATCTTAGTATTTTTACTAACATAAATTTCATTGAAGGTCTTGTCATCAATGAAGCATTTAAAGTAGTAGCGATGAATGAGAAGTTGCCTCCTTTGTGGAAGGACTTCAAAAACTACTTGAAACACAAATGCAAGGAGATGTCCCTTGAAGATCTCATTGATCGGTTGCAAATCGAAGAAGATAACAAAGATGCTGAAAAGAGAGGCCGTGGAAACTCAACAATAATGGGAGTAAATATTGTTGAAGAGAACAAAAAGAGGAAGAAGGCTTCAAGACCAAAATACAACCCGAGCAAGAAGCAGTTCAGTGAAATCTGCTACAACTGTGGAAAATCGGACACAAATCTACGAAGTGTCGTGCCTCAAAGAAAGACAAGAAGAAGGGTCAAGCAAACATGGTTGAAAAGCATGATGATGTTGATGACTTATGTGCCATGCTTTCCGAATGCAACTTGGTGGGCAATCCTAAAGAGTGGTGGATTGATTCTGGAGCCACTCTCCATGTTTGTGCTGTTAGAGAAGCTTTTGCTACTTATGCCCCTGTTGAACCCAATGAGACGGTTTATATGGGAAATGCTTCAAAGGCCAAGACTGAAGGATGTGGGAAGATATTTTTCAAAATGACTTCCAGCAAAGTGGCGACTTTGAACAACGTTCTTCATGTTTTCGAGATTAGGAAGAATTTAGTCTCTACTAAACTTCTTGTTAAGAATAATTTTAAATGTGTTTTTGTTGCCAATAAGGTTGTAATAAGTAAGAATGAAGTGTTTGTAGGAAAATATTACCTCACCGAGGGCCTTTTCAAGCTGGATGTAAAGATTGTTGAAAATAATAATAAAATTTCAGCTTCGTCTTATTTACTTGAGTCAAATGAATTATGGCATATACGTTTGGGTCATGTCAATTATAAAACCTTACGGAAAATAATTAATTTAAAGTATTGCCCAAGTTTGAATGTGACAAATAAAAATATCAAGTATGTATAGAATCTATGTTAAACATCCTTATAAGTCGGTTGAAAGGAATTCAAATCCTTTAGATTTAATTCACACATATATTTGTGACATGAAGTCAATATCATCTCGCAGTGGAAAGAAGTATTTCATAACTTTTATTTATGATAGTACTCGATATTGCTATATTTACTTACTTAATAGTAAAGATCCAATAGACACATTCAAGCAATACAAAAATGAAGTTGAAACACAACTTAACAAGTAAATCAAAATGATAATAAGTGATAAGGGTGGTGAATATGAATATCTTTTTGAACAAATATGTTTAGAATATGAAATTATTCATCAAACAACAGCCCCTTACACGCCCAATCCAATGAGATTGCAGAAAGAAAGACTCGTTCATTAAAGGAGATGTTGAACGCATTATTGATATATTATGGTTTGCCACAAAACTTGTGGGGCGAATCCGTTCTTACGTCTAGACGAATACTAAATCGAGTACCTCATAGCTAAACACAATCCATTTCATATGAAAAATGGAATGGAAGAAAGCCCAACTTGAATTATTTTAAAGTGCATAGGTGTTTGTCAAAAGTACAAGTTTCTAAGCCCAAAAGGGTTAAAATAGGATAAAAAATCGTTGATTGTGTTTTCATAGGATATGCGACAAATAGTAAAGCATATAGATTTCTGGTTCATAAATAAAAAAATCCCAATATTCACAATAATACGGTTATAGAATCAGATAATGCAGAGTTCTTTAAAAATATATATCCTTATAAAAAGAAGTGTGAGTCGATTGGTGAATGATCTAAATGACCTCAGGAAGAAACAAATGAAAATACACTTAAAAGAAGGATCCAAGATGTAGTAAACGTCAAAGAACGTCTACTTCATTTGGACCAGATTTTGTGACATTCTTATTGGAATATGAGACTCAAACATTTAAATAAGCTATGTCTTCTTCGAAATTATTATTATTACGAAAAGAGGTAGTCAATAGTGAAATAGAATCAATATTGAACAACCATACATGGGAATTGGTTGATCTTCCTCCTGAAAATAAACCGTTGGGTTCTAAATGGATCTTTAAGAGGAAAATGAAAGATGATGGAACTATTGACAAATATAAGGCAAGGCTTATGATCAAAGGGTATAAGGAACGATAAAGTCTTAACTATTTTGATACATACTCTCCAGTTACAGAATTACATCCATACGAACGTTAGTAGCATTAACTGCAGTTTATGATCTTGAAATACATCAAATGAATGTTAAGACAACCTTCTTAAATGGAGAGTTAGAGGAAGAAATATACATGGAACAACCTGAAGGGTTTGTGGTTCCAGGTAATGAAAAGAAAGTATGTAGACTTGTTAAGTCCATTTACGGATTAAACAAGCACCAAAAAAATGACATGCTAAATTTTACCAAACCATGTTGTCAAATGGATTTAAGATAAATGAATGTGATAAATGTGTGTACATTAAAAATATTTTAAATCACATATTTATTGTTTGCTTATATGTGGATGATATGATCATAATGAGTAATGACATTGCCAAAATGAATGCTACTAAGCGTATTCTAACTAGCAAGTTTGATATGAAAGACTTGGGAGTTGCTGATTTAATTTTGGTAATTCAGATCCATAAGAGTTCTCAAGGTTTGGCATTGTCACAATCTCATTATATTAAGACAGTACTTGAAAAATTCAAGAACTTGGGTTTTAAAGTTACAAATACTCTAATTAACGTGAATCTTGCATTAGCAAAAAACAAAGGCCAACGCATATCACAATTGGATTATGCTCGTGTGTTGGGTTGCTTAATGTACATTATGAATTGCACACGATAAGATATAGCTTGTGCTATAAGTAAATTGAGTCGATATACGAGCAATCCAAGTCAATCTCATTGGATGGCCATGAAATGAGTTTTGGGGTATTTAGTACATAACCAGGACTTTGTTTTGCTTTGTTTTGCACTACAGTAAATATCCTGCAGTCATTGTGGGATACTGTGATGCAAATTGGATCACCGGATCAACTAATCCCAAGTCCACAAGTTGATATGTATTCATTATTCGTGGAGGAGCGATATCTTAGAAGTCGTCCAAACAAATTTGTATTTCCCGCTCTACAATAGAGGCTGAGCTCATAGCCTTGGATAAAGCCAGTGAAGAAGTTGAATGGCTCTGAAATTTCTTGGAAGATATTCGATTTTGGCACAAATCGTTGGCACCAATATGCATACATTGTGATAGTCAAGGGGCAATTGGAAGGGTTGTGAGCATTATGTATAATGGTAAATCTCGTCATATACGGTGAAGACATAAAATTGTTAGACAATTATTCTCTAGAGGAATTATCACGATTGACTACAAAAATTCTAGTGATAATGTATCAGATCCACTAACAAAAGTCCTAACTAGAGAGGTAGTTGAGAAACCATCAAGGGGAATGAGACTGTGGCCGATAACAAGTCATAGTGGCGGTAACTCTACCTAGAAGTCTGGAGATCCCAAGATCTAGGTTCAAGGAGATAAAAAAAAGTCATTAATGACGGTTCAATATTGTCAAATAAACTTTTAGTCCATTCTCGTGATGAGATAATGTTCAGTACCAAGGATAAATCATTAAGGTTTTTAATGATTTATAAATTTGATACGGGGTATATCAAATAGTGTATCTACGAGATGACACGTTTAGGAATAACCTATGTAATTGTGAAGTGTTAGCCGTGTCACGACCCAAAATCCACTAACGATCGTGGTGGCGCCAAACACCGCTGTCAAGCAAGACAACTAAAAATACTTAATTAAATCCCAATTTTAGTGTTTGTTGAAATCATTTTCCTTATACATTTAAATAATAAATAATGAAATTTACAGAACTAATATGGAGTCTTTAACAAACTTAATATTGAATTATCCAAAAATTATCCCAGGACCTGGTGTCACAAGTGCATGAGCTATTTCTAGGAAGCAATACAATACAACAACCGTCCTGTCACGACACCAAACCCGGTCGTGATAGCGCCCCGCACACTGCTAGACCAACCCGACCAATCAATAGAAATACGGAGCTATCAACTCACATTTAACCCCTTTTTATACATAAACAACAATAGAATAATCATAAAGAAATACCCAAACAACGGGATTAGACATCCCAAACCAGTACAACCTCCCAACGGGACAGGAGTCACAAGTTATGAGCCTCTACCAGAATTTATAAATTGTGATAGTGTATACAACTGTGCACAAGTGTGGGATAAACATAACAAAAATAAAGATAAACTAGAGAGTCAGGTCCTGTGGACGCTGGCAGCTACCTCGAGTGTCCAAATGCAACTCCCGAGCAGCTATAGAATTAGCTCTGCTGTGATGTACCTGGATCTGCACACAAGGTGCAGGGAGTCGGGTGTGAGTACTTCCAACTCAGCGGTAATAAAAGTAAATAAAGGTGAAGGAAAGAAAACCACGCAAAGCACTCTCTCATGCTACACAATACAAAACTATCTTTAAACTTCAATACACTATCATTTTATTCCTTTTCAGCATATATGAGTAGATTATTTAGATATCTCAATTTTTAGCTTTCTTTCTTTCATGATAACATACCAATACCTGGGTACAATCTCAAGTAGTGCAAGTCTACACTCAAATCAGCCCCATGGGCTCAACATTCCTTAACAATTACCACCAGTGGACCTCGTCAATAAGGCAAATAATGCATGTGTACCAATAATGTATGAGTGCTATATGTTATGCCACGTAGTACAAAGAAACCAATGTATGTATGCCATGCAATGCATATGACGTTGTGGCGTACATCCCGATCCATGCAAAGGCGCCCGCGCTTATTGTGGGGGTTCAGACTCCGGAGGGGCTCCTACAGCCCAAGTGCAATCAATATCACACCTACTACGGCGCGCAGCCCGATCCATATACCAAAGCGGCATGCAGTCCGATCCATGCATGTGTATGCATATGCTCCCATAAATCATCATGCCCTAACATATGGCCCTCGGCCCCAATCAGTCTAACAAATAATCAAGAAAGCCCATCGGGCAACAGTATCATATTAGCTCACAGCTAGAAATGTCATTAAGACCTTTTTCAAGTTTTTCATAACCTTATGAAAATGCTGAGTAGCAAAATACCATTTGAAACCTTAAATTAAGATAAAAATATGCACAGTGTTATCAAGACGGTGATACTAATCCATGAAGGATTCAAATAACCGGCACGGAGCCCAAGCATGATAATTAGTCCAATTCATAAAAATTAATATCTTTTATTAGGATGTCAATCCAATCTCAAGAAATTAGGTGTTATTATTCATTACGCGGGACGGACCAAGTCACAATCCCCAATGGTGCTCTACCCCACACCCGTTATCCGGCGTGCAAGTCACCTCAATGCAGCACTAAGATGTGCAAGTCCGGGGTTTACTAACCCTCAGGACATCATTTACAAGTATTACCCACCTCGATCCGGAAAAACTCCAACCAGCATCCACACACGCCAAAACTATCCAAATTCAGTACAAATATATCAAAATAGCTAACGTAACAACACCCAATCGAACACAATCAAATTACATGAAAAACCACAAAGTTGCCAAAACCCCACTTTCGGTACGCTTCTTAAAAAATTACAAAAGTTACACATTCGGATTCCTTATCTCAACACGAGTCCATACATATAAAGTTTTCCAAAATCGGACTCCGTTTTCCCATTCAAATCGATGTTTTACTATAACCCAGGCTTAGGGCAAAATTCCCCATATTCCAGTGAAATAATTGAAGATTCTAAGGAAAAATCACGTATTTTGACCATAGAACTTACCTCCGATGATTACCCGGTGAAATCCCCTTCAACTCCCATCAATATGCTCTCTAAGAACTCAAAATTTGAGGTTTTGGGTATACGAGTCGCGAATATACTGTTCTGGTTTTTAATATATCTGACAGACAGTTAACCTTGCATGATCGCAGCCAGTGGCTCGCGATCGCGATGCAAAAACTTCCCTGGGCTCCAAAATATTCTATGTGATCACGACCCTTGGCACGCGATCGCGATGCATAAAATTCTGGGCGACCAATTTCCTTCTACGGGATCGCGACACTACCTACGCGATCGCACATCTTCCAACCTCGACCCTACGCGATCCCATGAGCTTACCCGCGATCGCATTGCCTTCAATCCTAGACTTACACGATCGCATACAAACCATCGCGATCGTGATGCACCCAAACACAACCTTACACGATCGCATGGGACACTTCCTGATTGCGAAAAACAAAAATCCTGCATTTTTATTGCAGCAGAAACAACAGTGCCTTTTGGCACAAAATGGTCCATTTGGACCCCCGGATTCAGCCCGAGTCTCCCGGGACCCCAACGAAAAACACCAACCTACTCCAAAACACGATACAAACTTGTTCCAATCATAAAAACACGCACTTAAACACGGAAATCATCGAATCAAAGCAGATTCAAGCCTAAGTTTCATCTAGAATTTTGGAAACCAACATTCAATAAAAAATCTAACCAAACGACATTCGAATGACATGAAAGTTTGCATGCATATCCAAAATCACCTAATGGAGCTACTGCAACTATCAGAATTCCATTCCGACTTCCGGATCAAAATCTCACCTACCGTTCGGATTTCGCCAAAATTCAACCTTAGCCAATTCAAGCCTAAAACTACACCGGACCTTCAAATTCGATTCCTATTGCTCTCCTAAGTGATAAATGATCCCCCGAACTAGTCGAATCATCAGTATTACATTTCGAGCTGTCTAACTAATCTTTCAACATTCGGTAGACTTTTCCAACCTATTCTTCTCATAAAGAGGTTTGTGGCCTCATTTCTATCTAATTTCTCTTCGATTTGCTTCAAACTTTCCAAACACATATAAGTTAGCATATTGAAGTATTAAATGAAGAAAATGGGGCGATAACTCCCGTAACGACGGGTCGAGTCGTTACATTCTCCCCAACTTAAACAAACGCTCGTCCTCGAGCGTA
>JASVEL010006959.1:0-56862 GCA_032618575.1 Nicotiana noctiflora
TTTCGAACCCTCAGGCTACCATATATACAAACTACTCACCTCTAGTCGGTCGTAGACTCGTCCGCGATGCCTTTTCCTTTGAATTTAGCTCCCTCGTGCGTAGAATCTAGTCAAACCACAATAATTATATCAAATACGGGTCAAATACTCATAACCCATTTCAATTTACATGAAATTCGCATAAATACACTAAGTTGGTAAAACCCGACTTTCGGTACGCTTCTCAAAAAATTACGAAAGTCACATATTCGGAACCCTCATCTCAATACGAGTCTAAGCATATCAATTTTACCAAATTTGGACTCCATTTGCTCATTCAAAACCTTGATTTTCTAAAGTTCAAGCCTAGGGTTAAATCTTCCATGAATCACCCCAAATTCTTCCATTTTCATGATATAATTGCATAATAATACCAATACTAATCATAGTTTAAGTCCATAGTTGCTTACCCGATGATTTCCCTTGAGTTTCTCTTCAAAATCGCCTAAATCGCCTCTAAAGCCGAGACCCAAATGTGTGAAATATTCTGAAATTTTTCTAACTTCTGATACACTTAACTTACAGCGATTTTCGCTTATGCGGAAGAATTTCCGCTCCTACGCGTCCGTATCCGCGACCAACAGGTCGCTTCTGCGAACCCAGGCCCATTTAGCCAATTCCGCTCCTGCGATCGACGGACCGCCCCTGCGCATCCGCTTCTACGGAAATTCGTCCGCTTCTGCGGAATGATCCACTTCTGCGACCAAGAGTCCGCTCCAGCGGACTCGCCTATGCGATCAAACACCCGCTTCTGCGGACTTCCCCATCATGCCTCAAGACCGCTTCTGCGATCGACCTCTCGCACCAGCGAAGCCGCCCCTGCGAACCAGGCTCCGCTTCAGCGGTCGACTCCGCTTCTGCGCCTCGTTGTCCGCTCCTACGGAGTAGCTCCTGCGCTCCCATTTCCGCAGGAGCGAAAACAACAGAAGCAGTGCACCAGTTCTGCAATTTTCCATATTTTCTCTCGTCTGGCTATCCGAAAACACCCCGAGGCCCCCGGGACCTCATCCAAACACACCAACACGTCCTAATTCCTTATTCGAACTTGTTCCAATCATAAAAACACCATCCTAAACATCAAAATCACCAATTTCCCACGGATTCAAGCCTAAATTTCTTAAAACTTTCCGAATTACACATTCGATCAAAAACCCGATCAAACGATGCCCTAATGACCTGAAAATTTGCAGACATATCCAAAATCACATAACGAAGCTACAGAAATTGTCGGAATTCCATTCCGACCCCCGGATCAAAATATCACCTACCATCCGGTTTCGCCAAAATTCAACCTTCGCCAATTCAAGCTTAAAACTACACCGGACCTCCGAATTCAATTCCGATTGTTCTCCTAAGTCATAAATGATCCCCCGGAACTAGTCGAATCATCAGAATCCGGTTCCGAGCACTCTAACTCAATAGTCAACTCTTGGTTGACTTCTCATATTCAAGCTTTCTTCAAACGTGCTATTTGTTTCATTTTCAATCCAAATCACTCCTAACTCACCTGATATACTCTAATACTGTTATAAAAGCATAAGATATGAAATTACAAGGTAACGGGGTGGTAATTCCCGTAACGACGGGCCGGGTCGTTACAGCGATCGCGGCACCTTCGACCATGAATGCGATGACCAAACCCGCCTTGCCTACGCGAACGCGGCCAAAGCCACGCGAACGCGAAGGCTTAGGATTTCCTGCATAGAATCTGCAATTTCTGTAGATATTATTTCTAAGTTCCAAATGCCTGGAAGAAGGTTTGAATTCACCCCAAGGCCCCCGGGGCCCCAACGAAAACCACCAACCTACTCTAAAACATCATACGAACTTGTTCCGATCCTAAAAACAGACCCTTAAACACAGAAATTATCGAATTATAGCGGATTCAAGCCTAAGATTTAACTCAAACTTCAGAAACTAACATTCAACCAATAACCCGACCAAACGACGTCCGAATGACCTAAAAATTTGCAGACATATCCAAAATCACATAACGAAGCTAGAGGAATTTTCTGAATTCTATTCCGACTCCCGGATCAAAATCTCACCCACCATACGGATTTTGCCAAAAAAATTCAACCTTAGCCAATTCAAGCCTATTTCTACACGGACCTCCAAATTCGATTTTGATTGCTCTCCTAATCCACAAATGACCTCTTGGAGCTGACCGAATCATCAGAATTTGCTTTCGAGCTCTCTAACTCACAAGTCAATATCTGGTTGACTTTTGCCAACTATTCCTTCTTCTAAGAGACTATTTGTCTCAATTCCAACCAAACTCAATCTGAATTGACTCAAACTCACCCAACATACATATTGAAACATGAACAAGCATATAACGGAGAAAAATGGTGTGATAACTCACATGATGATGGGCCGGATCATCATAATTGCTCTTTCTTTTATTTTTGAAGAGAAATATATATGAATTGATGACCATCTAACAAGATCCGTAAATTGCTTAAGACTATAAGGTATTATCCTTATATTGTGATGATCCGGTCCGTCATCACGTGAGTTACCATCCCAGTTTTCTTGTTATATGCTTGTTCATGTTTCAATATATGTGTTTGGCGAATTTGAGTCAATTCGGATCGAGTTTGGTAGGAAATGAGACAAATAGTCTCTTTGATGAGGGAATAGTTGGGAAAAGTCAATCAGATGTTGACCTATGAGTTAGAGGGCTCTTAATCGAATTCTGATGGTTCGGGTAGCTTCAAGGATCATTTGTGGCTTAGGAAAGTGATCAGAATTTAATTTAGTGACTCGGTGTAGAATTAGGCTTGAATGGGCGAAGTTGGAACTTTGGCGAAATCTGGTAGATGGGTGAGATTTTGATCCGGGTGTCAGAATGGAATTCCGATAGTTTCAGTAGCTTTGTTAGGTAATTTTGGATACGTCTGCAAAATTTCAGGTCATTCGGACATCGTTTGGTCTGGTTTTTGATTGGATGTTGGTTTCGGAAGTTTTAGTTGAAACTTAGGCTTGAATCCGCCTTGATTTGATGATTTCTGTGTTTAAGGGCGTGTTTTTATGATTGGAACAAGTACGTATCATGTTTTGGAGTAGGTTGGTGATTTTCTTTGGGGTCTCAAGGGCCTCGGATGAATTCGGGGGTCCAAACGGACCATTTTTGGAGTTGTGCACAGTCGGTTTTTGCTGTCATAATTGCAGGTTCATTTTGTTATCTGCGATCGCATGGGAAGCCCTGCGATCGCGTAGAAAGATTTTGGGAGGCAACATTTTTGTTCTTTGCGATCACAGAGATGGGGATGCGATCGCATAGTTGGGCGAGGTTGTTCACTGCGATCGCAGGTTGTGTAACGCGATCGCATAGTCTTTTTGGGGCCAGTGGAATTAGTTATATGCGATCGCATGTGGAAGGATGCGATCGCGTAGTTCCAGATTTTTTGTGCATTGCGATCGCAGGTGAGAGGTTGCGATTGCATAGAGGAAATTAAGTGACCGAAAAACTTGTTAAGTAATATTTCATCCGCGAGGGTTTTCATTATTTCACCATTATTTGGAAAGTTTTGGAGCTAGGGAACGTGGGATTAAGAGGTTTTCACCTATATTTCGATTGGAGGTACGTTTTATGGTCTAATTACATAATAATATCATAGAATCTTCATCTAAATCACTGAAAATTGGAGGATTTAAGGTGTATCAATAGAAAAACACTAATTTGAATGGACAAACGGAGTCTGATTTTGATAAACTTTATATGTATGTACTCATGGCGAGATAAGGATTCTGAAAATGTAACTTTTGTATTTTTTCGAGAAGCGGTCCTGGGGGTCAAGTTTTAGCAACTTTGTGATTTTCGGTGTAATTCGAGTCATTTGGATTGGGTTATGTTCCTTTAGCCTATTTTGATGTATTCTTATTGGTTTTGATCAGATTTGGCATCCGAGGAGGTCGATTTGCGAGGCAAGCGCAAGACGAGCTAGGATTTTTGCCTGTTCGAGGTGAGTGGTAGTAATAAATGATATACTGAGGGTTTGAAACCCCGTATTTGCACTATCCAGTGCTATGTTGAGATGAAACACGCGTCATGTGATGAGAGTGGGGGTATTGTGACTGGGGACCTTCCCGATTGATAGTTTACAGTGCATATTGACTGAGACTGAGCTTATACCTATATAATTAGGCTAGTTGCTATGTTTGGGGCCTTGTGCCGATCTGTAGAATATTAGGGAAGCCTGTGGAGATAAATGACCTATATGCTAGGTTAAATACATACTCTCAGCCGTATTCATAGTTGTATATCATGACATGAACCAGTACTAGATGTGTACTCTAAGTGAGAATACCTAGGGTTGAATACCCTGTTCTAGCTGAGCAGGTCCGACAGGCCGAGTCTATATTGACTGAGAGGGGTCGAGGACCCATCGTGAGGTATTGATATATATACCGGATCGGGCTACACGCCGTAGCAGTATATACATATACATGTATTGGATCAGACTGCATGTCGCAGTGTTATATATATGATATATATATATGGATCGGACTGCACGCCGCAGTAGTATACCTTTGGATCGGACTGCACCCCGCAGTACTATAGTGCTTAGGCTGAAGGAGCCCCTCTGAAGTCTGCACACACCCCCAATAAGCGCACTATATATTATTGGATCGGTTGCGTACCGCAGTAGTATATCTATTATATTAGATCAGGTTGCATGCCGCAGCACTATATATATTGGATCGGGCTACATGCCGCAGCATTATATACACATATATATATTGGATCGGGCTACATGCCGCAGTAGTATGAGTGAGGATCGGGCTGCATGCCGTAGCGGGGTTAGATTAGTGTTGGATTATTGTGAGAAAATAGTGGACTGGAACCAGACTTACCATTGTAGATATGATTAACATGTATGGTTATTCTTAGAATTGTTTAGTGATGATACATGTGTTCTTACTTTCAGTTATTATTTATTATTTACTACTCACTGAGTTGGACATACTTACCACACTCCCTGCACCTTGTGTGCGAATACAAGGATCCAAGAGGGCTGTTGAGCTATACACTGCTGCTATTTGTATTACCAGCCGAGGAGACATCGAGGTAGCTGCCGGCGTCCGCAGGACCCGATCCGTCCCTCCTTCTATTTATATCTTTTGTCATTCCACTTATACTTGGATTGTATAGGGTGTTTCTTTTCCGTTAGAGGCTCAGAATTGTGACACCAGATTCATTGGGCTGTATTTCATATATTTCTATTTCCACATTATTGTTTCTATTATGAAAACATGCTAGTTAACTCTAATTGGATCAGTATTTATTAATAATTGACTGGTTATATGGAAAACAGTCAGGCTTGCCTAGCAATGTGTTGGGCACCATCACGACCAGGGTTTGGGTCATGACAAGTTGGTATTAGAGCCTAGGTTATCAGGTCTCACGAGTCATGAGCCGATTTAGTATTGTCTCGCTGATCGGTACGGAGACGTCTGTACTTATCCTCTGGAGGCTGCACAACCTTTTAGGAAAGCTTCAAATTCTCGAAATTCTTGTCGTGCGATTTTGTTGATCCGAAACTGAACTTTGATATTCTATTCTCTCGCAGACGACGAGGACTCGTGCTACAGGACGAGGCAGACGGCCACCATTGCCACCTACTAGAGGACGTGGACGCGGTCGTGGTCATGGTAGGGGTAGAGCAGCTGGGGCAGTGCCAGTTGACTCGCCAGTTGTCCCCATTCCAGATAAGCCTCCAGTTGCAGAGGTCCCAGCCGCACCTGTTCAGGCAGGAGCTGTGCCTATTGTGATTTCGGGTCTACAGGAGACCCTAACTCAGATATTGACAGTTTGCACTGGCCTGGCTCAAGCAGTTTCAGCCTCTACTGCAACAGCTACATCCAGGACCGGGGGTGGTCATCAGACCCCCACAGCTCGCACTCCTGAACAGGTAGTGCAGGGCCTTCAGACACCCGAGGCACCACCAGCCTAGTCATGGCTCCGGTTCAGCCAGCTATTTAGATTCAGAGGGACAGGGTCCCAGTGATGCCCGATGACGAGCAGCGTCTTCTTGAGAGGTTTAGCAGACTTTCTCCTCCTATATTCAGTGGTATTCTGAGCGAGGACGCCCAAGGTTTTCTGGACAAGTGTCGTTGGATGCTCCGTACAACAGGAATTCTTGAGTCGAGCGGTATATCCTTTACTACTTTGCATTTTCAGGGAGCAGCCTTCACTTAGTGGGAGGCTTATGAGCACCGTATGCGGGCAGGTGTGGCACCATTGACATGGCAGGAGTTCTCCACTATTTCTTGGAGAAGTGGATACCCCGATCTCAAATTGAGGAGTTACGCATGCAGTTTGAGTGGCTCCGCCAGGGGGACATGACAATGTTAGAGTAGGAAGTAAGATTTACAGAGTTATCCACATATGTACCATGGATGGTTCCTACTGATCGGGAGAGGATCGAGTGCTTTGTTGATGGACTTATTTATCCTATTCATATTTTGATGACCCAAGAGAGGGTCCTGAGTCATTCATTTAAGGATGTTGTTGATATAGCTCGCGCAATTGAGACAGACCGTCGCCGAGAGAGAGGAGAGGGAGGCCAAGAGGCAACGGGGATCAGCTAGTTCCAACGGTACTCAGACTAGAGGCCAGAGTCAACAGAGCCGAGGTCGCTCTTTTAGATCTTCACAGCCAGCCCGCTCAGAGTATCGTGGGTCATCTTCTGGCTGAGGTCATCGGGGTTCTCACCGGGGTCAGCCATCTCTCAGCACCCTACCAGCATATAGTTCATCTCAGGCTCCATTTGTTCAGGGTTCTTCCCGACCTAGTTCTTCTGCTGGACACTCCGGTGCAAGGGGTTCCTATCAGTCCCAGCCCCTAGCACCTGGGAGTTACTTTGAGTGTGGGGAGTTTGGGCATATCCGTAAAGAGTGTCCCTATCTTGTATCCAGGCCATATCAACAAAGGGGATAACCCTCATCTTCTGGTCCATGTACTTCAGCACCCGCCCCACCAGCTAGGGGTGAGGGTTAGGCAGCTAGGGGTCACCCTCGAGGGGGAGGTCGATCAGGTGGTCAGGCTCGTTGCTATGCTCTTCAGGGCTGTTCTGATGTAGTCACTTCTAATGTTGTTATTACAGGTTTTATTTCAGTCTGCCACAGAGATGCCTCGGTCTTGTTCGATCTCGGTTCCACTTACTCTTATGTATCTTCATATTTTGCTCCTTATTTGGGTACGATCCGAGGGTGTCTTGCATTGCCCGTGCATGTATCTACCCCGGTGGGTGATACCATTGTTGTGGACCATGTGTACCGGTCCTATCTTGTCACTTTTGGGGGTTTGGAGACCCGAGTAGACATGTTGCTATTGAGCATGATCGATTTTGATGTTATCTAGGGCATGGATTGGCTATCTCCATGTCACGTTATTCTAGACTGTCATGCCAAGACAGTCATATTGGCTATGCCGGGTATTCCGAGGATTGAGTGGCGAGGCATGACGGATTATGTACCCAGTAGGGTAATATCTTTCCTCAAGGCCCAACGGATGGTTGGGAAGGGATGTCTTTCATATTTGGCATTTGTATGGGACGTCGCAGCTGAGACTCCAGTATTGATTTTGTTCCTGTTGTGCGGGATTTTCTCGATGTGTTTTTCTCAAACTTTTCGGGCATACAGCTTGACAGGGATATTAACTTTGGGATTGACTTGGTGCCAGGCACTCAGCCTATTTCTATTCCTCCTTATCGTATGACACCAGCTGAGTTGAAAGAATTGAAGGAAGGAGTAGCTTCAGGAACTCCTAGATAAGGGGTTAATTCAGCCGAGTGGGTGCACCGATCTTGTTTGTTAAGAAGAAGGATGGCTCAACGAGGATGTGAATTGACTATAGGCAGTTGAATAAAGTAACAGTAAAGAACAAGAATCCTCTGCCACGCATTGATGATTTATTTGATCAGCTACAGGGAGCTAGGGTATTCTCGAAGATTGATCTTCATTCCAGCTATCACCAGCTGAAGATTCGAGATTCTGATATTATGAAAACAGCCTTCAAGATGAGATACGAGCACTATGAATTTCTTGTGATGTCTTTTGGGCTGACCAATGCCCCAGCTGGGTTCATCCATTTGATGAACAGTTTGTTCCGGCCATATTTGGACTCCTTTGTGATCGTGTTCATAGATGATAACCTGGTGTACTCCTGTTGCTAGGAGGAGCATGCTCAGTATCTGAGAGTTGTATTATAGAGGTTGCGGGAGGAGAAGTTGTATGCCAAGTTCTCCAAGTGTGAGTTTTGGCTCGAGTCCGTGGCTTTCTTGGGGCACGTGGTGTCCAGTGATGGTATTTAGGTGGATCCGAATAAGATAAAGGCGTTGCAGAGTTGGCCTAAACTGACCTCAGCTATGGAGATTCATAATTTCATGGCATTGACAGGGTATTATCGCCCCGTAAAGATTTTGTGCATAAAACCTAGTAGCTGTGGTGTCATGGTCCGAATAATGTGTTAGGAATGCGTAGAACCCTTGGTAGTGATTTAAGTTTCAAAATGTAGAGAATTAATTTTTCCGAAAAGTTGTCCAAAATGCGGTCAAGAATGCGATCGCAAACCTGACATGCGGACCGCATTCTTGCCGCAAAACGTTCCAGAGAGTTTCCCAAAAATCGTGTCAAAAGTGCGGTCGATATGCGATCGCATGTCAAACCTGCGGTGCACTTTGCGACCGCAGAATCAACATGCGGACCGCATTCTCGCCGCATTCCTTAACAGAACCTGTGTAAAATTTGGGGCAATTCTGCGGTCACTATGCGGACCGCATGTTGATTCTGCGGTCGCATAGTGCACCGCATAATTGACCCCGGCCCAGATTTTTGTAACATTTCGACCCGATCTCTTCTTTAATATAACACACTTCTTCTTCATTTTATCATATCATCTTACCAAAATTAGAGAGAGAAGAGAGGGTTTTTAGAGAGAGAAATCTTTCATCTTCAAAGATTGTTCCAACCATCTTAATTCCAAGGGATCTTAGGGCAAGAATTCAACTTCCCCAATCTTTTCAAGGTAAAAACCCTAACTATTTTCTTTGATTTTAAGTTTTAATTGGGTAAAGAGAGGTTTGCATATAATAGCTTTTAAAAATAGAATTTTTACACTCATGCATGATTATTGAACATGATTTTTAGTAAAAAGAAGTGAGTAGAAGTAAGAGTCTTCAAGAACAAGGTTGGCAAGAGTAAGATAGCGTGGGTAAGCATAAAGTAGGAAGTTAACCGAAGAAAACTCATCACCAGGTATGTATGGCTAATTTTGATTCTTGTAAAATCGCCCAAATGTGTGCGAATTGTTTTGGCATGTGTCAAATTGAGAAATTTTACGTAATTCTTTGATTTCCTTGTTGAGCATTTGATTGATGTTGAACTACGCGTGGTGTGGTATGAAATATGAATTGAAAGATAAAAAGGTAATCGAGATTGGTAAAGAATTGGGAACAACCATTGTGATGGCATATTTGGCTTATTGTGGAAGGAATTTGAAACACCTTAATTGTGGTAAATTTTTGAACATGATTATGTGGGCATTTTCGATTTTGGAATACTTGTAACTTTGTTTTGATATTGGCTTGAGAAGAAATTGAGAACATGAACCAATGTGTAAGTTGCTTATTTGAACTTGTTGAAATTGTGTGTAGTACCTTATCTGCTGTTTGAAATTGTTGTGTTTTCAACTGTAAGGCGGGGTCGTGTTGCGCGCCGCAACGTGGTGAAATAAGGTGTGGGTTGGGGTGATAAGGGTGGCCGAGGTAATAAGGGTGGTCAGGGGCAATAATGATGGAAAGCGATCGAAATCGCTATTGAAAATTGATACAAAAATCAATAATGTGAAATTGTGAAAGGAGACAGCAGGAGAGTTTGCAACCCGTGGGGCACTGATTGCCCCTTTGTTTGACTACTTGTGCTTTACGTGATTGATTGGTTATTGTTAAATCTGGTTGATCGTAGAAAGTGCTTTGTGTGAGAATTATTTGAAATGAGGAAAATGTGGAAACATGGTTGGCTGGCTTAATTAATTGTTGATGTAATTTAATGGCTTGAGTTTACTTGGGACAAAGTTTGTCCATACATACCAGTACAATTCAAGTGTACTGACGTCCCTTTTGCCGGGGCGCTACATTCGTGTCATGATTGTAGGTGGATCAGTAGCAGGCACTTCAGCTCATCGGCAGTAGTATCCTTCTCCTTCCACTGCCCGTTTTGGTGAGCCCCTTTCTTCCTCGGGGCCTTGTGTGGTTCATGCCACTCGGTTTAGATTTCATTTTGGTTTTGTAAGGTATAGCCGGAGCCTTGTTACCGGCAAGTATTGTATTTCCCTTTTGTATCCTAGAGGCTCCATAGACATGTAAACTGTGGGATTGTGGCCTATGTATATGTATTGGGCGTTGTAAATATAAATTATGAACTTGTTAGTGAATCAATCACATGGTTATGTTTATGCATTATGAAATCAGTCATTATTGGTAAAATATTTGGTTAATGAGAAACAATCAACACAGGGTTAACTCGTGGGAATGAAAGGCACCTAGGTCCGCTTGACTGGGGCAACCCGGTCAGGCGCCGGTCATGTCCCTCGATTTGGGGCGTGACAAACTTGGTATCAGAGCCTATGGTTTTTAAAGTGTCCTAGGATGTCTCGGAGCCGTGTCTAGAAGTGCCCTTCTTATAGGTGTGTTGTCGACCACATCATATAAGTAGGGGGCTACACGGGCATTTAGGAATTTACCTACTTCTTTGATAATCTATATCGTGCGGTAAAGTGCAATGTGGAGATATCCGTGTCTAATTCGTGCCTTGTTCCCAAATTTTCAGAATATGGCACCTAAGAAGAAGGCTAGACTCGGCCTTAGGGCCAATGCCGGCCCAAGTGCAACCGTTAATCATGTACCCGATGCCGTGGGAGAGAATGACCCACCGGTCCCGAATTTGCCTGACCCATCCGTTCAAAACCCAAGTGTCCCTATCCCAGCGGCGGCAGAGGATGCCACCATTCCTCCCGCCGGTGTTCCTGACTCAGAACAGTTCCCGCTTCGGGTTTCGGTATCTCTAATGAAGATCTTAGGGAGCCATCCATATGTTAACACAGCCTAGCGGCCGCCTGTGCCCGCAGATCCCACGACGCCCCCGCATCCTCCAACGGACAGGAGATTCCTTCGTTCTGTAGTCCATCAACTCTCGCGATCGGTCCTCCGTACATTTTCGTGCACCGATCCGCAGGTCGACCCACGTGAATTCTCGACGAGACATACAAGACCCTCGCAGTGATGAAGGCCACGTACATAGTAGGGCGAGCTGGCCCCCTGCGGCCGGGCGGGAGCGGCACGTTCACGGTTCGAAATGCGGGAGGATTCCCGCGAGGGCGGGAGCCCTCCGGCCGGACGGGACGAGTTCGTAGATGCATTTACGGACCACTTCTTGCCTGCCGAGGTGATGGCGGCCCGTGCCACCGAGTTCGAGGTCCTCGGCGTGGCAAGTACGAGTGTTTGGGAGTATCACACGGAGTTCGTAAGCGTTGTCCAAGTATGCTCCTCATTTAGTGTCGACCACGGATGCCCGGGTTCGACGGGTTTGTTCAGTGGCCTTAGCCCTTTGGTGGCGAACGAGGCCGCCACAGCAGCTTTGCACTCGTACATGAACCATGGGAGGATCGTGGGTTTGCTCGGTGCCACGAGGCCGGAAATCGAAGATTCGGGCAGAAGAGAAAGCAGCGAGCAGTGGCCCTGGCCAACGGGTCGTTCGTGGAGATCACTTCCTGCGAGGGGTCATCGTGGCCATCCCGGCCATATGCTCGCTCCTCCGCGAGTGCACCGCCATCCGTGCACAGCCGCCAGCGAGGCGCTACTCGAGACCTCGGTTCGCACAGCAGGAGGTCTCGCCGCTCCGGTCATCCTCGGCGAGATCCCGGCAGCAGGGGAGACCCACATGCCCCAAGTGTGGTAGATTTCATACATAAACTTGCTACCTTGACCTTCCAGCTGTGCTTCGGGCGCGGGGCGAGAGGTCACATTCGGCGGATCGCCGTGCACCCCGTCGTGTACGGGCAGGGATCCGCTCACCATCCGGTTCTTCGACCGCTACATCATCAACGCGCACTCCAGCAGCAGCAGGCGTGGTGCACCTAGGGGCGGAGCTCGTGGTAGGGTGGACCTAGCCGATTCTATGCATCGAGTGACCGCCAGAATGCCGAGGCTTCTCCAGATGTTGTTACAGGTATCCTGTCTGTTCAAACTATTGATTGCTATGCCCTTATCGATCCAGGGTCCTCCTTGTCTTATGTTACTCCATTCATTGCTTCAAGCTTTGGGATAGAACCCGAACAGCTTCATGAGCCGTTCTCCGTGTCGACTCCTATCGGTGATTCTATTACAGCCTCACGAGTCTATAGGAATTGTGTTGTCACGGTGGGTGGTCGTGATACCACCGCCGATCTTATTGAGCTTGGGATGGTAGATTTTGATGTAATTATGGGGATGGATTGGCTCTATTCGTGCTTTGCCAAGCTTGACTGTCGGACGAGAGTTGCGAGGCTCGAGTTCCCTAACGAGCCAGTCATTGAATGGAGAGGAAATGGTATGGTGCCAAGGGGTAGGTTTATTTCCTACCTTAAGGCTTCGAAGATGAGTAAGAAGGGGTGTATCTATCACCTGGTTCGGGTAACGGACACCACCTCAGAGGTGCCTACCCTCGAGTCCGTGCCAATTGTGAATGAATTTCCTCAATTGTTTCCAGATGAGCTTCCAGGCATCCCGCCGGATAGGGAGATTGATTTCGGAGTTGATGTATTGCCAGATACTCAGCCAATATCCATTCCACCTTACAGAATGGCGCCAGCAGAGTTAAGGGAGTTAACGGAGCAGCTGAGGGATTTATTAGAGAAAGGGTTCATACGACCGAGTGTGTCGCCATGGGGTGCTCCGGTTCTCTTTGTCAGAAAGAAGGACGGGTCACTTCGAATGTGTATTGATTATCGGCAGCTTAACAAAGTCACCATTAAGAATAAATATCCATTGCCTCGAGTGGATGATCCGTTTGACCAATTGCAGGGAGCGAGGTTCTTCTCAAAGATTGATTTACGGTCCGGGTACCACCAGTTGAAAATCAGGGAGCAGGATATTCCTAAAACCGCCTTCAGAACTCGTTATGGTCACTTTGAGTTTTTGGTTATGTCTTTTGGGCTAACCAACGCCCCAGCAGCTTTCATGGACCTTATGAATCGGGTTTTCAAGCCATTCCTAGATTCCTTTGTGATCGTATTCATTGACGATATTCTCATCTACTCTCGGAGCAGGGAAGATCATGCCGTTCACCTCAGAGCAGCATTGCAGACCCTTCTTCAGCATCAATTGTATGCCAAGTTCTCAAAATGTGAGTTTTGGTTGGAGTCCGTAGCTTTTATGGTTCATGTTATTTCCAGTGAAGGGATACAGGTGGATACCTAGAAGATTGCAGCACTGAGGGATTGGCCTAGACCCACGACCTAGACGGAGATTCGTAGCTTCTTGGGTTCAGTAGGTTATTATTGGAGTTGTGAGGAGGGATTCTCAACCCTCGCCTCCCCATTGACTAAATTGACGTAGAAAGTAGTTAAGTTCCAGTGGTCCGAAACATGTGAGAAAAGTTTCCAAGAACTGAAGTCAAGATTGACCTCGGCACCAGTATTGGCCTTGCCAGAAGGCACAGAGGGATTTGTAGTCTATTGTGATGCCTCCAGAGTCGGTTTGGGATGTGTATTGATGCAGCACGGAAAGGTTATAGCTTATGCTTCCAGACAACTCAAGAACCGTGAGAAGAATTATCCGACGCATGATTTGGAACTTGCAGCTGTTGTGTTTGCCTTGAAAATATGGCGACACTATCTTTACGGGGTTCATGTAGATGTGTTTTCAGACCACAAGAGCCTCCAGTATTTGTTCAAGCAGAAAGAGCTGAATCTGAGACAGTGGCGGTGGTTAGAACTACTCAAGGACTATGATATGGACATATTGTACCATCCAGGGAAGGCAAATGTGGTAGCCGACGCTCTTAGTCGAAATCCATGGGTAGTTTGGCTCATTTGGGTATGGATCAGAGACCTCTGGCTCGAGAGGTTTACCAATTAGCCAGTTTGGGGGTTCGTATCTCGGCGTCAGACGAGGGGGATATCTTGGTGCATAATGGAGCAGAATCATCATTGGTCGCGGAAATCAAGGAAAAACAGCTCATGGATCCAGCATTGGTTCGGGTGAAGGAAGCAGTCATGAATGACAAGACCTCAGCATTTGTACTCAGCAGGGAAGATGGTGTATTGCGGTGTCAAGATAGGCTATGTGTTCCGGATGCGGACGAGCTTCGGGAAAGAGTGATGGCAGAGGCTCATACTTCCAGGTATTCTGTGCACCCTGGTTCAACGAAAATGTATCACGATCTCAAGGAGATTTATTGGTGGAACGGTATGAAAAGGGATGTGGCAGGCTTTGTAGCTAAATGTCCGAACCGTCAACAAGTGAAGGCCGAGCATCAACGGCCTGGTGGATTAACTCAGCTTATAGAAATACCAAGGTGGAAATGGGAGACGATCAATATGGATTTCGTGGTAGGGTTACCTCGCACTCAGCGTAAGTTCGATTCAAGATGGGTGATAGTAGATCGACTCACCAAATCAGCTCACTTCCTCCCTGTCAAGTCCACTGATACTGCGAAGCAATATGCAAGATTGTACATCAAAGAGATAGTAAGTGCTTCATGGCACTCCACTTTCTATCATCTCGCATCGCGGGGCCAGCTCACCGCTAACTTTTGGAAGAAGTTTCAGCAAGGTTTGGGAACTCGGTGAATCTCAAAGACGCCTTTCCATCCACATGACCGATGGACAGTGCCGAGCGGACCATTCGTACGCTCAAGATATGTTGCGGCTTCGTGTCTTAGATTTTAAAGGTAATTGGGATGAACACTTGCCACCGATAGAATTTGCTTACAATAATAACAGCTATCACGCTAGCATTCAAATGGCCCCGTTTGAGGCATTGTACGGGAGAAGATGTAGATCGCCAATCGGGTGGTTTCAGGTAGGTGAAGCGGAATTGCTAGGGCCAGATATGGCGTACGAAGCTATGGAAAAGGTCAAGGTTATTCAGGAGAGAATGAAAACAGCACAGAGTCGTCAAAAGTCCTATGCAGACGTTCGTCGAACGGATTTGGAGTTTCAAGTCGATGATTGGGTGTTCTTGAGGGTATCTCCTATGAAGGGAGTCATGCGATTTGGAAAGAAAGGGAAATTGAGTCCTAGGTATGTCGGGCCATATCGAATCGTTCAAAGGATTGGTCAAGTTGCTTATAGGCTAGAGTTGCCTCCTGAGATGTCATCAGTGCATCCGGTATTCCATGTGTCCATGTTGAAGAAAGTGATTGGAGATCCATCCACCATCATGCCACTCGAAGCTATAGAGGTTAATGAAAATTTGTCATATGAAGAAGTTCCAGTTGCCATTCTGGATAGGCAAGTCCGTAAGTTGAGAAATAAGGAAGTTGCCTTCGTTAAAGTATTGTGGCGAAGTCAACAAGTTGAGGAGGCCACATGGGAAGCCGAAAAAGAGATGAAAGAAAAGTACCCCCATTTGTTCGATCAAGCCTAGAAGAAATTAGGTGACCCTCCTACTCCTAGTAACCGTCATCTTGCCTATGTTGTTTCCCTCTTAGTATTAGTAAAGTCTCCTTCATTTTGTAATGAGTTAAATGTGTTGTTACCTTGGGTCACTTGAACCGTTCTTGATAAATGAAAGCCTTATAAAGATTTACGTGTTTAATAAACAACTAATAGTAAGTCTAGATTGGTAATGGTTTGTTAAGTGTACATGGTGTGTTAAAATGGTTAAATAAGGTAAGAATTCATTGAAGTGACTAGTTTATGTGCAATTGTAACAATGTGATAGAATATGTGCATTCGTTGAGGTAAGAAAGTGTATACCAGCTGTGAAAAGTGTTGTATTTGTGTATTGTTGTTTGGTAATGTGTTTCGGGGGCCCTCTGAGAGGTGGATATGTCCATAATACAAAGGAAACTCTGGCGAAATTTTTCTAAAATATAATAGTTAGTCAAAATTTTGATGGTTGCATATCATGTCTTTCAAAACCAACTCATTTATTTCAAAATCCTCATTCGAGGACGAATGATCTTAAGGGGGGAGGATGTAAGGCCCCGTAAAAAATTTTGTGCATAAAACCTAGTAGCTGTGGTGTCATGGTCTGAATAATGTGTTAGGAATGCGTAGAATTCGCGGTTCGGACCCTTGGTAGTGATTTAAGTTTCAAAAATGTAGAGAATTAATTTCTCCGAAAAGTGTCCAATATGCGGTCAAGAATGCGATCGCAAACCTGACATGTGGACCGCATTCTTGCCGCAAAACGTTCCACAGAGTTTCCCAAAAATCGTGTCAAAAGTGCGGTCGATATGCGATCGCATGTCAAATCTGCGGTGCACTTTGCGACCGCAGATCAAGCATGCGGACCGCATTCTGGCCGCATTCCTTAACAGAACTTGTGTAAAATTTGGGGCAATTCTGCGATCACTATGCGGACCGCATGTTGATTTTGCGGTCGCATAGTGTACCGCATAATTGACCCCGGCCCAGATTTTTGTAACATTTTGACCCGATCTCTTCTTTAATATAACACACTTCTTCTTCATTTTATCATATCATCTTACCAAAATTAGAGAGAGAAGAGAGGGTTTTTAGAGAGAGAAATCTTTCATCTTCAAAGATTGTTCCAACCATCTTAATTCCAAGGGATCTTAGGGCAAGGATTCAACTTCCCCAATCTTTTCAAGGTAAAAACCCTAACTATTTTCTTTGATTTTCAGTTTTAATTGGGTAAAGAGAGGTTTGCATATAATAGCTTTTAAAAATAGAATTTTTACACTCATGCATGATTATTGAACTTGATTTTTAGTAAAAAGAAGTGAGTAGAAGTAAGAGTCTTCAAGAACAAGGTTGGCAAGAGTAAGATAACGTGGGTAAGCATAAAGTAGGAAGTTAACGGAAGAAAACTCATTACCAGGTATGTATGGCTAATTTTGATTCTTGTAAAATCGCCCAAATGTGTGCGAATTGTTTTGGCATGTGTCAAATTGAGAAATTTTACGTAATTCTTTGATTTCCTTGTTGAGCATTTGATTGATGTTGAACTACGTGTGGTGTGGTATGAAATATGAGTTGAAAGATAAAAAGGTAATCGAGATTGGTAAAGAATTGGGAACAACCATTATGATGGCATATTTGGCTTATCGTGGAAGGAATTTGAAACACCTTAATTGTGGTAAATTGTTGAACATGATTATGTGGGCATTTTCGATTTTGGAATACTTGTAACTTGGTTTTGATATTGGCTTGAGAAGAAATTGAGAACATGAACCAACGTGTAAGTTGCTTATTTGAACTTGTTGAAATTGTGTGTAGTACCTTATCTGCTGTTTGAAATTGTTGTGTTTTCAACTGTAAGGCGGGGTCGTGTTGCGCGCCGCAACGTGGGGAAATAAGGTGTGGGTTGGGGTGATAAGGGTGGCCGAGGTAATAAGGGTGGTCAGGGGCAATAGTGATGGAAAGCGATCGAAATCGCTATTGAAAATTGATACAAAAATCAATAATGTGAAATTGTGAAAGGAGACAGCAGGAGAGTTTGCAACCTGTGGGGCACCGATTGCCCCTTTGTTTGACTACTTGTGCTTTACGTGATTGATTGGTTATTGTTAAATTGGTTGATCGTAGAAAGTGCTTTGTGTGAGAATTATTTGAAATGAGGAAAATGTGGAAACATGGTTGGTCGGCTTAATTAATTGTTGATGTAATTTAATGGCTTGAGTTTACTTGGGACAAAGTTTGTCCATACATACCAGTACAATTTAAGTGTACTGACGTCCCTTTTGCCGGGCGCTACATTCGTGTCATGATTGTAGGTGGATCAGTAGCAGGCACTTCAGCTCATCGGCAGTAGTATCCTTCTCCTTCCACTGCCCGTTTTGGTGAGCCCCTTTCTTCCTCGGGGCCTTGTGTGGTTCATGCCACTCGGCTTAGATTTCATTTTGGTTTTGTAAGGTATAGCCGGAGCCTTGTTACCGGCAAGTATTGTATTTCCCTTTTGTATCCTAGAGGCTCTGTAGACATGTAAACTGTGGGATTGTGGCCTATGTATATGTATGGGGCGTTGTAAATATAAATTATGAACTTGTTAGTGAATCAATCACATGGTTATGTTTATGCATTATGAAATCAGTCATTATTGGTAAAATATTTGGTTAATGAGAAACAATCAACACAGGGTTAACTCGTGGGATTGAAAGGCACCCAGGTCCGCTTGACTGGGGCAACCCGGTCAGGCGCCGGTCATGTCCCTCGATTTGGGGCGTGACAATTATCGCCGATTTGTTCAGGGATTCTCTTCTATTGCTTCACCCTTGACTAGGTTGACTCAGAAGGGTGCTCCATTTATGTGGTCCAAGGAGTGTGAGGAGAGCTTTCAAAAGCTCAAAATAGCATTGACCATGGCACCAGTCTTGATATTGCTGTCAGCTTCAGATTCTTATACTGTGTATTGTGATGCCTCGAGAGTTGGCATCGGATGTTTGTTGATGCAGGAGGGTAGAGTTATTGCTTATGCTTCTCGCTAGTTGAAGCCCCATGAGAAGAACTACCATGTGCACGATTTGGAGTTAGCAACCATAGTTCACGCTCTGATAATTTGGACACATTACTTATATGGTGTTTCTCGTGAGGTGTATATCGATCATCGCAGCCTTCAGAATTTGTTCAAACAGAAGGACCTTAATTTGAGACAGTGGGGGTGGTTGGAGTTACATAAGGATTATGACATTACTATATTGTATCATTCGGGGAAGGCCAATGTTGTGGCCGATTCTTTGAGCCGAAAGGCGGTCAATATGGGCAGCTTAGCTTATATTCCAATTGGGGAGAGGCCCTTTGCATATGATGTTTAGGCGTTGGCCAATCGGCTAGTGAGGTTGGATATTTCTAAGCTGAGCCAAGCGTTGGCTTGTGTTATTTCTCGGTCCTCTTTATATGATCGGATCAGAGAGCATCAGTATGATGATCCATATTTGCTTTTCTTTAAGGACATAGTTCTACACGATGATGCCAAAGATGTGACTATTGATAGTGATGGTGTTTTGAGGATGTAGGGCTAGATCTGTGTGCCCAATATAGATGGCCTTCGAAAGTTGATATTAGAGGAGGCTCACAGCTCGCGGTACTCCATTCATCCGGGTGCCACGAAGATGTACCAATACTTGAGGCAGCATTACTGGTGGAGGAAGATGAAGAAGGATATTGTTAGTCATGTAGCGAGATGTCTCAACTGCCAGCAGGTCAAGTATGAGCATCAAAGACCGGGTGGTGTTCTTCAGCGTACAGTTATTCTTGAGTGGAAATGGGAGCGGATTACCAGTGGTCTCCCTCGGACTTCGATGAAGTTTGATTTAGTGTGGGTGATTATTGATCAGCTGACCAAATCCGCACACTTCATTCAAGTATGTACTACTTGTTCATCAGAACTGTTAGCAGTGATCTTTATTCGGGAGATTCTCAGATTGCATGGGGTTCTAGTGTCTATCATATCATATAGAGGTACTCAATTCACTTATCAGTTCTGGAGGGAATTTCAGCGGGAGCTGGGTACGCAGGTAGAGTTGAGCACACCATTTCATCCTCAGACAGACGGACAGTCTGAGCGCACTATTTAGATCTTGGAGGATATTTTGTGTGCTTGTGTGATCGATTTTGGAGGTTCATGGGATGAGTTTTTGCCACTTGCATAGTTTGCCTACAACAACAGTTATTAGTCGAGTATTCAGATGGCCCCGTGTGAGGCGTTGTATAGTAGACAATGTAGATCTCCCATGGGATGGTTTGAGTTTGGAGAGGCTATATTGATAGGGACTAAGTTAGTTCAGGATGCTTTGGAGAGATTGAAGTTGATCGAGGAGAGGCTTCGCACAGCACAATCATGCTAGAAGAGTTATGCGGACCGTAAGGTTCAAGATGTGTCTTTCATGGTTGATGATAGAGTATTGTTGAAGGTTTCACCCATGAAGGGTGTTATGCGATTTGGAAAGAAGGGGAAACTGAGTCCCAGGTTCATTGGTCCTTTTGAGATACTCAGGAGGATTGGGGAGGTGACATATGAGCTAGCTTTGCCACCCAGCTTGTCCAGTATTCATCCAGTATTCCATGTGTCTATTCTCCGGAAGTATGTCGGGGATCCGTCTCATGTGTTGGACATCAGTATGATTCACCTTGATGGTGATCTATTCTAGGTAAACAGGTTCGAAAGTTGAGGTCCAAGGATATTGCTTCAGTTAAGATGTAATGGAGAGGCCGGCCCATGGAAGAGGCTACTTGGGAGGTCGAGCAGGAGATGCGAACCATATATCCACACTTATTTGAGAATCCAGGTATGTTTCTTGACCCACTCGAGGAGGAGCGTTTAATTAAGTTGGGGAGAATGTGCTGACCCGGTCTGTCATCACATGAGTTACCATCCCGTTTTCCTCGTTATATGCTTGTTTATGTTACAATATATGTGTTTGGCGAATTTGAGTCAATTCGGATCGAGTTTGGTAGGAAATGAGACAAAGTCTCTTTGATGAGGGAATAGTTGGAAAAAGTCAACCGGATGTTGACATGTGAGTTAGAGGGCTTGAAATCGAATTCTGATTGTTTGGGTAGCTTCGAGAGATCATTTCTGGCTTAGGAGAGTGATCGGAATTGAATTTGGAGGTTTGGTGTAGTATTAGGCTTGAATTGGCGAAGTTAGAATTTTGGCGAAATCCAATCGATGTGTGAGATTTTGATACGGGAGTCGGAATTGAATTTCGACAGTCAAAGTAGCTTCGTTAGGTGATTTTGGATATGTCTGCAAAATTTCAGGTCATTCAGACATCGTTTGGTCGGGTTTTGGCTTGGATGTTGGTTTCAGAAGTTATAGTTAAAACTTAGACTTGAATCCGCCTTGATTTGATGATTTCCTTGTTTAAGGGTTTGTTTTTATGATTGGAACAAGTTCATATTGTGTTTTGGAGTAGGTTGGTGGTTTTCGTTGGGGTCCCGGGGGCCTCGGGGTGAACCCGGGGGTCCAAACGGACCATTTTTGGAGTTGTGCACAGTCAGCTTTTGCTGTCATAATTGCAGGTTCATTTTGTTCTCTACGATCGCATGGGAAGCCCTGTGATGGCGTAGAAGGATTTTGGGAGGCAACATTTTTGTTCTCTGCGATCGTAGAGATGGGGGTGCGATTGCATAGTTGGGCGAGGTTGTTCACTGCGGTCGCAGGCTGTGTAACGTGATCGCATAGAATTTTTTTGGGGCCAGTGGAATTAGTTATATGTGATCATAGGTGGAAGGATGCGATCGCATAGTTCCAGATTTTTGTGCATTGCGATCGCAGGTGAGAGGGCGCGATCGCATAGAGGAAATTAAGTGACGGACAGACCTGTTAAGTAACATTTTATCCGCGAGGGTTTTCATTATTCACCATTGTTGGGCATGTTTTGGAGCTAGGGAACGTGGGATTAAGAGGTTTTCACCTATATTTCGATTGGAGGTAAGTTTATTGGTCCAATTACATAATTTTATCCTAGAATCTTCATCTAAATCACTGAAAATTTGAGGATTTAAGATGTATCAATGGAGGATTTTTGCTCTAAGCCTAGGTTATAGAAAATCACTGATTTGAATGGGCAAACTGAGTCCGATTTTGATAAACTTTATATGCATGGACTCGTGGCGAGATAAGAATTCTGAAAATGTGGCTTTTGTATATTTTCAAGAAGCGGGTCCGGGGGTCGGGTTTTGGCAACTTTGTAATTTTTGGTGTAATTCGAGTCATTTTGATTGGGTTATGTTCCTTTAGCATATTTTGATGAATTCTTATTGGTTTTGATTAGATTTGGCATCCGAGGAGGTCGATTTGTGAGGAAAGCACAAGGAGATCTAGGACTTTGGCCGGTTTGAGGTGAGTGGTAGTAATAATTGATATACTGAGGGTTTAAAATCCCGTATTTGCACTATCCAGTGCTATGTTGAGATGAAACACGCATCATGTGAAGAGCGTGGGGGTATTGTGACTGGGGATTTGGACTTGGTCCTTCCCGATTGATCGTTTACAGTACATATTGACTGAGACTGAGCTTATACCTATATAAATGTGCTAGTTTCCATGTTTGGGGCCTTGTGCCGATCTGTAGAATATTAGGGAAGCATGTAGAGATAAATGACCTCGATATTAGTTAAATACATACTCTCAGCCGTATTCATAGTTGTATAGCATGACATGAACTAGTACTAGATATGTACTCTAAGTGAGAATACCTAGGGTTGAATACCCTGTTCTAGCTGAGTGGCCTGAGAGGCCGAGTCTATATTGACTGAGAGGGGTCGAGGATCCATTATGAGGTATTGATATATATACCGGATCGGGCTGCACGCCGCAGCAGTATACATATACATGTATTGGATCGGACTGCACGCCGCAATGTTATATATATGATATATATATGGATCGGACTGCACGCCGCTGTACTATAGCGTTTGGGCTGAAGAAGCCCCTCCGGAGTCTGCACACACCCCCAGTGAGCGCACTATATATTATTGGATCGGGTTGCGCGCCGCAGCAGTATATCTATTATATTTGATCGGGCTGCACGCCGCAGCATTATATATACATATATATATTAGATCGGGCTGTACGCCGCAACAGTATGAGTGAGGATCGGGTGCACGCCGCGGCAGGGTTAGATCAGTGTTGGATCAGTGTGAGATAGTAGTGGACTGGAACTGGACTTACCATTGTAGAGATGATTTACTTGTACGGTTATTCCTAGAACTGTTTAGTGATGATACAGGTGTTCTTACTTTCAGTTATTATTTATTATTTACTACTCACTGAGTTGGAAATACTCACCCCACTCCCTGCACCTTGTATGCAGATACAGGGATCTAGGAGGGCAGTTGAGCTATACACTGCTGTTGTTTCTATTACCAACCGAGGAGACATCGAGGTAGCTGCCGGTGTTCGCAGGACCCGATCTCTCCCTCCTTCTATTTATGTCTTTTATCATTCCACTTAGACTTGGATTGTATAGGGTGTTTCTTTTCTGTTAGAGGCTTAGACTTGTGACACCGGATTCATTGGGTTGTATTTTATATATTTCTATTTCCGAATTGTTGTTTCTATTATGAAAACAGGCTAGTTAACTCTAAATGGATCAGTATTTATTAATAATTGACTGGTTATATGAAAAATGATCGGGCTTTCCTAGCAATGTGTTGGGTGCCATCACGACCGGGGTTTGGGTCGTAACACATGTTTACTTTTACATTAGTTTTAAAATTACATTGAGTGTAAGTACTTGCTTTTTAAATAAATATTTTAGTATTACTGAACTATATACATGCATAATTATAAAAAAAATAACTTAAATAAGATATTATTGCATAAACGTTAATATATTATATGATAAAGATATGTAAAGTTTGTTTTAAAGCTCCAATTAATATTTTCTTTTACATTTATTGATTATCTAATGAAAAATTATCCATGTTAAGAAAACGAAAACAAAAGAATAATAGATTAAAAGAAGTAATATAATTATCAATTGAGACAGAGAAAGAAACACATATATTGATGATTAATTGTTATCAGAATTATTGGTTTATTCATGATTAATATGTAATCAAAATAAACAGTGTCTATGAAAACGGCAAAGAGTTGCTATCGGGCTATATTTTTTGAAGTAACAAACTAACTTTTACCAATCAAATACAGTATCGTATTTAAATTATGATTCAGAAGTGAACTTGAGAAGACAAAATTTTGAAAATATAAACTCCCCAAACAAATACAAGCAAGGTCTAGGTAATTACTTTTTTTTTATTCTTGAAAATAACATATATGTATTTTAGATCGTCTAACAACTTTTGTAAATGATGTAAGACTAACGTATTTTCCTCATGTTTACTATGTGCAATAGTTTTTAATTATATTGAGATGTTTAAATATCTTTTTGTGAAAAATTAAAGTTAATTTTTTGGAGAAACATAGAATTTTCTAGAATGTCCTAGTGTAGTATTCTTGATATTTATCTAGTAGACATGTCTAGATATTCTAGAGTGGGAAGTTAAGAAAAATCTAGATATTCTAGAGTCTTGGATATTTAAGAAAGATATTAGTAGAAGGTGATAGAATTGTCTAAATTATTTTTGTATCTAGAATCATCCCTAAACAAATATAAATAGGAGTAGCCTTAGGGATTTGTAACCAAGCCAAATTCAAGAAAGCTTTCTTTCCTAAACAAAGTTCTCTCCAAATATTTCTTCTTTGAAAGTTTCTTCTTCCTTAGTTGAATCTTCCTTTTTTAGTTAACGATCTTGGGCTAGCAGAAGGTTTCCAAATAATACTTTTCTTCTGCTATTCTTTACATGGTATCAGAGCCATAAGGCGGCTTCTAGATTTCAAAGTCGAGTTAGTGGTTGATTCAACTGGTCTTTTCTAAATGGATTTTGGTTGTCGTGTTAATGGACTGGGGATGGATTTATTGAACCAGTCCAATGTGACGACCTAAAGGGTCATCACCTATTTTTCTCACTTTTTTCGCACTCCGAGGCCTTGAAAACCTCATTCTATATTGCCTCGATTTACGTGCACGATCCGGGCATGTAGCCGGAAAGATTTTGTGGTAGAATATATGAATTGTATGAGAAATTTGAAGAAAAAGGATATTAATATTGCTATAGTTGACTTCGGTCAACATGTTTGGTAAACGGACCCGGACCCGAGTACGGACGGTCCGTAGGAAATATGGGACTCGGACATGCGTCCGGAGTCGAATTCTGAGGCCTAGAGCCCAAGTTATGAATTTTTCCGTGAAATTATTTTTGCTATAATTATTAAAGGAAAATGAATTAAATGACCTTGGTATCGGGCTTGTATTTTGGTTTCGATGCCCGGTACAAGTCTTAAATATTATATATGTGCTTTCTGCAAAGTTTGGTGACATTTGGATGTCGTTTGATATGTTTTGAACCTTGAGTTCCAAATTTGAAAGTTATGAAAACTAGAAGAATGATAATCATGAACTTAAGGCTTGATTTGATGAAATCGATGTTATATTGGCGATGTGATTGCATGATCAAGTTTATAACATGTTTTTGATGTTGTGTACATGTTTGGTTTGGAGCTTGGGGGGCTCGGGTAAAGATTTGATAAGCCGTTGGTTCAATTTCTTAAATTTTACACAGCTGGTTTTTCACCCAGCTGGTATCTTCGCAAATGCGAAGATTTTCTCGCAATTGCGAGAAGTCCCAAACTGGCCTTGGTCCGCAAATGCGAACCATGCTTCGCAAATGCGAAGTTGGCAGGGTTGCGCCGTGGTTCGCAAATGCGAACTTAACCTCGCAAATGCGAGGCCTTCAGTATTTCGCCTGGCTTCGCAAATGCGAAGCATTTGTCGCAAATGTAAGAAACCCAGAAGCCCAGCCTTGTTCACAAATGCGATCACAAAGTCGCAAATGTGACTCTGTCAGTCCCCAGACCTGTAGTTGCGAACAAATGTTCGCAATTACGATATCCGCAGCTGTGCAATTTTATACATAAACGAATTTTTTAGTTCATTCTTCATTCTTTCAAAAACCCACACACTACACACGAACCCTCAAGAGCAAATTCACTCCAAAATAATTGTAAGTCACTTTTCACTCAATTCTTTCAATTGCGAACAACATTAAACATGTTTTTCAATAGAAATCAAAGGTTTTTATGGTAGAAATTCTTATTTTTGGGTAGAACCTAGGGTTTTCATGAATTGGGTAATTGGACCTCGAATTGAGGTCCGATTTTGAAACAAATTATATATTTGAACTCGTGGGGGAATGGGTAATCGAATTTTGGTCCGAACCCCGAGTTTCGACCACGTAGGCCAGGGGAGTTTTGGGGTAAACTTTGGGAAAACTATTTTTAAGCATTCAAACCAAGTTATTTAGTATTTATTAATGTAATGGAATCAATTGTGAATAGATTCGAGCTAGTTGAAAGCTGAAATTCGGGGAAAAAGCCATACTTGAAGAATAATTTGGACTTCAAGGCTAGAGGTAAGTGTTTGTTCTATTCTAGCTTGAGGGAATAGGATTATGTGCTATGTGCTATGTGATCGAGTGCGGTGTATGGGCTGTGCTGATGAGCATCCATACACTGGCGTCTTGCATGACCGTGGGTCGTTGTTGATACTTTTTGTGGGACATTTTAAAGATAAATTGTTGAACCCTTGCCGGGTTGTGGAATTGTTATTGTTCTCCCTTGCCGGGACTTGTTGTGAAGTGAGATATTGATTGCCCTTGCCGGGACCTTGTTGTGATGATTATTGTGTCCCTTGCCGGGACGGTTCATGATTTATTGTTTTCATTCTCTGCCCTTAACTGTGATTGTTATTTGGGTGAGGAAGAGTGATAATGCACGAAGGGTGATGTCGTGCCTTGATTTATTGATTATGCACGAAGGTTAATGCCGTGCCTTGTTATTGATTATGCACGAAGGTTAATGCCGTGCCATGTTATTGATTATGCACGAAGGTTAATGCCGTGCCTTGTTATTGATTATGCACGAAGGTTAATGCCGTGCCATGTTTTATTGATTATGCACGAAGGATCATGCCGTACCATGGATGTGAGGATGAGAGTAAAAGCACGAAGGGTGATGCCGTGCACTTTATTTGCTTATTTGGTGAGGATGAGAGTAAAAGCACGAAGGGTGATGCCGTGCAACTACTTGCTATTCCTTGACTTGATATTACCTGTTTCCATTATACTTTGGTTTCCTTTGTTGATTTAATAACCGTTTTTAACTATTGAGCTTTCCTCTTATGATATTCCTTCTTGAGTTTGTTATTTGATTATTTCTTGTTACCTTGTGGTGTATATATGTATATAGAACTGTACAGGTTTATGTGAGTGTCTGGTCCTAGGCTTGTCACTACTTCGCCGGGATAGGCCAGGCACTTACCAGCATATGGGGTCGGATTGTGCTGATACTGCACTTCTGTGCATTTTTGCACAGGTCCAGGTTTTGATCAGGAGCAGCAGTAGTAGAGTCTTGCGTGGGAGTTGAGCATATCGTGACCGAGGTAGCTTGCAGGCGTCCGCAAGCCCGGCATCTCTTCCACTTATTTATATTATTAGCTGTAGTCTCCTTGATCCGAGACAAATAGATTTATGTTATTTTTCCTTCAGACCTTTATGTGTAGTATTCAGTAGTAGTTCGTGAGTTGGTGACTCCACATCTTGGGTAGAGGATTTCATTATTGTTTTACCTTGGTACTACTTATTTCTATTTTGATAAGTCTTCCGCATTTATTCAATTAATGTTATGGTTCTTGTTAATAAAATTGAGTATGAAACATGGGTAAAAATAGGTTAATGTCGAATACAGTGGCTTGCCTAGCTACCACGACTAGGCGCCATCACGATCCCGATGTTGGGGGAAAATTGGGGTCGTGACATCCAATTACAAAGTATAGAAGAGTTGTATGGAGTCATACCTTGTAGGTGAGGAATTGTGGGAAGTTGTCAATGGGAGTAACACAAGTCCTCCTGATGACGCACCGAAAAATAGCAATACGCATAAGAAGTGGAACAGATTAATGCTAAGGCGGAATTTATCCTGAAGAGGTCTATCTCTTCTAATTTATGTAATCATATTATAAGGTGTAAATCAGCTCATGAAATATGGAGGACCTTCGATCGATTGTTCAACAAGAAGGATGAAGCTCGGCTACAGATTTTGGAGAATGAGTTAGCTAACACCACTCAAGGTAATCTCTCTATCGCTGAGTATTTTTTAAAGGTTAAAAATCTGTGTTCCGAAATTTCTCTATTGAATTCGGAAGAAGCTATCTCTGAAGCACGAATAAGAAGAATCATTATTCGTGGATTAAAGTCAGAATATATTTCATTTGTTACATCGATTCAAGGATGGGTTCAACAATCATCTTTGGAAGAATTTGAGAATTTGTTGTCGTCACAAGAGCTACTAGCCAAACAAATGGCTGGTGTATCTATCAAAGATGGGGAAGGAAATGCTCTTGTTGCCGATAAGAGAAACTATAAAGGGAAATCAAGAGATAGCATGCACTTTCAGTACTCAAGTGGTTCAAGCTCGCCGGGAAAGAAGGGGGAGTCTTTTAGTAACGGTAAAAAGCTTTTAAAATGTTACCGTTGTGGCAAAGTTGGAAATATAAAAAGATATTATCGAGTCAAAGAGAGCAATATGGCTCAAACCAAGAAAGTTGCTGAAGAAGAAGAAAAAAAAGAAGACCGGGGAAAGTGTTTCGCATCGGAGACTCGAGCAATAAATGCCATGGCTTCCATAAATTTTGTAAGAGACTGGATCGTGGATTCAGGATGCGGGCACCATCTCACTAGAGATCAAGCCAAATTCTCCACCTTTCACGAATACAACAAACATGATGTCATTGTTACAACTGACAATACAGTCCATAATATGGAGAAGGAAGGCACTGTTGTGATCAATGAGAAGCAAAAAGATGTTATCGCCCTAAACAGTGTCTTCATGTTCCAGGTATGAAGAAAAATCTATTTTCAGTTGCAAATTTTGTAGATGCTAGAAATTATTTACTATTTGGCCCACGTGATGTGAAGTTCCTCCGAAATATCAAGGCGCTCAAGGCAGATATCGTTCACTCAGGTAAGAGAGTTAATGATTTATATGTCTTATCTGCCTCTAATTCATATATTGAGAAAATGAGTAGCAATGATAATACATATCTTTGGCATGCTAGACTTGGACATCTAAGCATGGATAAATTAAAAGCCATGGTAAAGTTGAATCTAGTAAAAGGTTTGCCTAACTTAAGAAATTTTGGTGGAGGGGAGGTTTGTGAAGGATGTCAATATGGAAAGGCACATCGTCTTCCATTTGATAGATCCTTGTCAAGGTGTAATGCCCCACTAGAACTTATTCACAATGACTTGAAGGGGCCAACGAGAATTCCTTCATTATCAGGCTATTCTTATATGCTTATCTTTGTTGATGATTTTACTAGATTCACTTGGGTTTATTTTGTGAAGCACAAGTCAGAAGTTTTCAGTAAGTTTATGGAGTTCAAAGAAACAGTTGAAGGTGAACTCAATTCCATAATAAGGCGGTTACAGACTGATAATGGCGGCGAGTTCACATCAGATGAGTTTCTTTGTTTTTGTCTTCAGCATGGTATCGAAAGAGAGAGCTGACATGCGCTGATACGCCACAATAAAATAGAGTGGCTGAAAGGAAGATCCGACACTTAACTGAGACATGTAAGAGCCGACTTCATGCCAAAAGTTTACCTAGAGCCTTGTGGACTGAAGGCATGAAATGTGCAGCGTATGTGATTAACATGATGCCGCTTTCTACAAACAATATGAAGTCTCCCTATGAATTAATGTTTGGAGAAAAGCCTAGCATGAAACACCTCAGGGTTTTTGATTCTATTTGTTATGTTCACATTCCAGATTCTCAACGGAGCAAGTTAAATGCCAAGGCAAGGAAATGCATCTTTGTCGGATATGATGAAAGGAAAAAGGGATGGAAGTGCATGGATCCTAAAACCCATCTCTTTGTTGTCTCAAGGGATGTCATATTCGACGAAGTGTCTTTATATTATGGAGCTGCATTGGATGAAGTGAGTTCAAAAACCTTAAATAATGGAGATTCAAGCTTTCCCATCGCAGGTGCTTCTCTAGATAATACAGTTGCTGAGGAGTTAAGAGAAAGGGGGAGTCCCGGACCTCAACAACATGAAACTCAACAAGAAGATGATTCAAGTGGTTCGGGAAGGCCAAAAAGAACTATTATCAAGCCAGCTCGCTTCAGAGATGAAAATGTTGTCAATACGTACTTATGTTCCTTTGCAAGACCAATTGAAGAACCTTCATTTCTGTTCCTTTGCAAGACCAATTGAAGAACCTTCAGTATTTTGGGAAGCAAGACGAGCCAGAAAAATAGTGCTGAGATCTTCACCAAGACACTTCCTAAAGCATCGGTTGAGTTCTTCCGCGACAAGCTTGGGATATATTCCAAAAAATCATTTTAAGGGGGAGTGTGAAAAATTAAAGTTGATTTTTTTGGAGAAACATAGAATTCTCTAGAATGTCCTAGTGTAGTATTCTTGATATTTATCTAGTAGACATATCTAGATATTCTAGAATGGAAAGTTAAGAAAAATCTAGATATTCTAGAGTTTTGGATATTTAAGAAAGATATTAGTAGAAGGTGATAGAATTGTCTAGGTTATTGTTGTATCTAGAATCATCCCTGGACAAATATAAATAAGAGTAGCCTTAGACATTTGTAACCAAGCCAAATTCAAGAAAGCTTTCGTTCCTAAACAAAGTGCTCTCCAAAATTTTCTCCTTTGAAAGCTTCCTCTTCCTTAGTTGAATCTTCCTCTCTTAGTTAACGATCTTGGGATACACACTACAACATATTTGAATACAAATACTTTGAGCTTTATTTTATAATATTACTAAATAAATTTAGAATAGATAATATCACGTGCAAAGCACGTGTAGAGAGACTAGTACCAAACAAAACAACGAAATAATATGAGAGGTCTCGAGTTCGAACCGTGGATAAGAAAAAATTCTTGGTAGGGAGTGCTTTTCCCCGAATGGGTCCTTACACGGCGCGAATTCGAATATAATCGGGCTCCAATACAGACACTGAACATTGAATGGAAACCTAAAAAAAGGAAATAGCTAGGCCGAAGTATCACATCAAACTTAAATTAGGTAGAAGGCAATATATATAATTTCTGCTGATAATTGATCGACAATTCACTATTTTTATATCTCAAGGAACTATAACTATATATGTTAGCCGTGAAATTATTATCAAAGTTGCGGTAGAAAGAATATGATGAACCCTCGCATTTTAACCAGTTACGAGTTTAAGTCACGAGAATGAAAAAATTCCTAATGGATATAGAAATTAGTTAAGAGTCTCAATTCATATACGTTCAGGTAAAAAATAAAAAATGCATCGAAGTAAAAATATAGAAATTAGCCATTTTGGGTTAGGATTTGAAGGTAATTTGAAAGACAATTCACATGTAAAAGTTGTATTTTCAAGAAGCAAATTATTTTGAAGACACTGCTGTTATTCTCGAAGTTGTTCAAATACCAAGCAACACTCATAAATATGAAGTCCAAGTTATACTTGTTAAGAAAATTAACTCATTAAACATCCAAATTTCAAGTTTTTAAAAAGTTTATATGACTTTGACACTTCTCGTATAGATTATATGGAATATATTTATATATAGTTATGTACAAAATATGTAAATACAAAACCCATCATAAAAATAAATTCCAGTATTTTTTGAAAATTATCGGTAAGAAAGAAGGGGTGTATTGTTTTCTGTTTTAAGAAAAAGAAAAATCCCAAAATATTTGTCTTTTTTTTTTTTTTGGATGATGGGACACTTAGGCCTCATTTGTTTTTTTTAAGATTAAGACGTCTGAATCTGAATACATATCTGAATATCAAGATGTGTATTAAGATTAAGATATCTGAATCTGAATACACATCTGGATATATTAAGATGTGTATTAAGATCTGAATACCAAAAATTAAGACTGTTTGATTTTTAACATCCGAATGCATAAAATTTATCTTTATTTGAAAAAAATATAATATTCTATTAATAAAATATATAGTTTTAAAATATGAAAGTTGTTGGTAGTGATGGCTATCAGGTGAATACCGACTAAAGGCGGTGGTTGGTGGTAGTTTTGGTTGATCATGGTGGTTCATGCTAGTAGCTAGTATTATATGATTGATGATTGTGGTGGTAGGTAGTGATAGTTAAGAATGACGAGTGGTTATTTGTGATTGAGGAATGTGGTGGTAGGTCATAATCATAGGCGGTGCTGGCTGTGGTTGTTAATGGTGATGAGGTGGTTGGTCGTGGTAGTTGAGGTAGATAAGTGTTGACGAGAATGATGGTGGTCGCAATGGTGGGATAGTGGATGGTGATGGTCAATAATGGTGGCGGCTATGATTGAGGATGATGGTGGCGTCGGTGGTGGTTGTAGTAGTGGTGCCGGCAGTGGCTGAGTATGGTGGTGGCGGCGGCATGGTGGTAGTTGATAATGGTAGGCGGTGGAGACAATTAATAATGAATATGCGATAGCATCTTAATGAAATTAAGTCCCTGTTACATATCTTAATCATACAGACCTATTCAGACCCATTAAGTGAATGTTAAGTAAAAAAATAAGCACACTTAATGATTAAGATCTGAATAATTAAGATTCAGATTTTAAAAACAAACACACTTAATGTCTGAGATATGAATAATTAAGATTCATACTATCATTAAGTGCAAACAAATGAAACCTTGGTCCAGTGCACTTCAAATTTATGGACATGCTATCCCTTTGCACTAAGGTGATGCCAAATAAAGTTTGCAACGGAGGTAAAAGGCAAAATACATAAGTTGTCATCTAACCTATGGCCCAAATTCCCCTTACACATTTTCTGTGGACGATAATAATATTACACACGCAATATTTCTAAAGTGTATTTAGTATTGTGATGACCCGATATGTCATATTATGTTTTAAAACGTAATTATGTGTTTTGAAGCCTTAAATACCTCATCTTAGCCTCCTCGATTTGCATGCGCAATCCTAATATTTTTTTAAAAAACTTTTGAGTTAAAAACTAAGAAAATATGAAAATTTTGCCTTAAAATCTATTTGAGTTGACTTAGGGTAGACATTTTGAGCAAACAGATCTGGATTCGTATTTGACGATCTTTGCGGGTCCGTATCGTAATTTGGGACCTAGGCGTATGCCCGAAATCGAATTGAGAGATCCCCAGCTCGAGTTATTATTTTTTATAAAAAATTAAAAGTTAGAAAATTTCATAATTTTTAAAAATTGACTGATGTTTGGTATTGTTGATACCGGTTCGTATTTTGGTTTCAGAATACGGTATAGGTCCATTACAATATTTATGACTTGTCTGTCAAATTTGGCGAGAAACGGAGTTGGTTTGGCGTAATTCGGACGCCCGGATGTTAAAATAGAAGTTCATTAGTTTTTTCTTGAAAACTTCATTTGATTTGGTGTCAAATTCGTAGTTCTATATGTTATTTTGGCGATTTGATCGCGCGAGCAACTTCATATGATGAGTTTCGGATAGGTTACAAAGTGATTTTGAACTTAAATGAAATGGTAGTGCTTCAGATCAGCAGACATCGCATTTGTGAGGTTTTTTACGAAGGAAACATCACATTTGCGAGCAGAGGGTTGGGGGTGGACTTTCGCAATACGGAGATATAGGGTCGCATTTGCGATCCCCCCAGGTCTGCATTTGCGAACATTTTGTTCGCATTTGCGTAGGCAGTAGGAATAGTCACTCTCCGCACTTGCGAAAATTTGTTCACATTCGCGGGTTCGCAATTGCGAACCCCATGTGATAATTGTGACACATGCACCTGATCAAAATATGCAATTGATAGGATTTGTTTCCATTCTTCAAATTTTCAAAACTAGAAAACACTATAGGCGATTTTTAAAAGAACTTTTCTTCCTCGGATCATTGGTAAGTCATTCCAATGTATTTTTTTCAGTCTTTCATTACATTTCCTAAGATTCAACCTAACATCTAGTGTTTTCATGGTGGAAATTGAGGATTTGGTACAATTAGGGATTTTTATAAAATTGGGATTTAGACCTCAAGTTGAGGTCAGATTCCAAAATAAATTACATAACTTGGCTCGGGGGTGAATGGAGAATGGGTAATTGGGTTTTGGTCTGAATTTTTGGTTTGGATCAAGAGAGCTCGGAATTGATTTTGTTGACTTTTTAATAATGACCTAAATTGAATCCTTTGCGATCGTAGGTAGTTCGTAAGGCTTAATTTGAATCGTTTGGTTGGTAATTTGCTAAAGTCTATTGGTTCGGAGGCTTGTTTGAAAGGCAAAAATGTGGCTAAGCTTTAAATTGATCCTTGAAGCGAGGTAAGTATCGTGGTTAACCTTGACCTGAGAGATTAAGATTTGTTTGTCTATTTGCTACATGTTTAGATGTTAGGTACAACGTATATTTAAGGTGACGAGTACTTATGCGTTATTGTCGGGTTAAAGCATGCGGGTAGGACTTGTTCCTTGTATTTATTGCTCACTTTGATCATGTTACCCAGGCTTAGACTAGCTACTTATTGAATTGATCATTCTTGCTATGCTTACAGGCTTTTTGTGATAATTGAGCATTGTATTTTAAGTTGAGATTGGTATTGTAGAATCATTATAGATGTAAGGCTTGTTCTTGTTGATTCTATATATCTTTTGTTACTTGTTCATTGTTATATGGTAAGGGAGAATGTTAATGCACGAAGGGTGGTGCCATACCGTATGTGAGTGTTAATGCATGAAAGGGGTGATATACCATATTGTGAGAGTTAATGCACGAAAGGGTGATGCCGTGCCATATTTTTTAGAGTTGAAGCACGAAGTGTGATATCATGCCGTTATTATTGTTTCACTGTGAGGCTAAGAGTAAAAGCATAAAGGGCGATGCGATGCAGTTATATTCATTGTGTTTACTCGTTTTTCTAGTTAAAGGCATATTGACTGTTCTAGTTATCATTTCTGTTGTAACTATCGTACTTTGTACCCTCGCATGTCACTTCCCAATAGTACATGTTTAGCTTTTATTTGTTGTTATCTTGTACGTATAATATATCTGCATAGGTTTATTACGTTTGTGTCTTGTCATAGTCTCATCACTACTTTGCCAAAGTTAGGCTCGGCATTTATGAGTACATGAGATTGGTTGTACTCATACTACATTCTGCAATTCTTGTGCTAACGTTGATACTAGCCCTAGCTGTTTGTGAGGCGTAGCAACTTGGATTTTATCATTGGAGACTCGAGATAGATCTGTTGACGTTCGCAAACCTTGAAGTTCCCTCATATTTCCCTTATTTTACTATTTCTTTTCGTTTAGAACAGTAACCCTGTTTGTAGAAATTCTAGAAGCTCGTGAGTTGTGACTCCAGATCCAGATTGTATTAGATATTATGGGATTTAATGTTATTCCGCACTCAGTTTTAAATTCTATTTGGCTTAACTATTTCTATTATTCAAATTGACTAAAATTGTCTTAAAGAATCCTCTAACGTTGGCTTGCCTAGTAAGTGAAATATTAGGCGCCATTATGGCCCCAAAGGTGGGAATTCTGGATCGTGACAAATTGGTATCAGAGCACTAGGTTGCCTAGATCTCACGAGTCACAAGTAGGCTTAGTAGAGTCTTGAGGCTCGGTACGAAGAAGTATGCGTTTATATTCCAAAGGCTTTGAAGTTTAGGAAAAATTTCACTTCAATTCTTCGTTGTAGTGCTATTTTGTTCTCTCATTGCTAATTTAACTTTTATAGTCATATTCTCTCGTAGATGGCGATAACATGTACCGTGCCCTCAGCTGGACATCAGTCGGAGCCCCTACTGGTAGCTCCTACGAGAGGCATAGATCGAGGCTGAGGTCGTGGCATAGGTCGAGGCTGAGGTCGTGCCAGAGGTCGAGGTCGAGGTCGTACCATAGGCCGAGGCAGGGGCAGAACTCAACCCATAGCTCGAGCACCAGCACCAACACCAGCAGTGGAGCCTCATATGGAGTTTGATGAGGAGGTTTAGTTCAAACTATGCATGTTGGACAAGCTCGGGTCCCAGAGTGGTTCATCGCCATCCTAGTGCTTCCGAGCGCTCCAATGAGTTTAGTGGACCTTATGGAGAGTGTGGTCCAGACCGGTACATTTCCTATGGAACAAGCCATCTCTTAGTCTGGAGGAGGAGCACCGACTCCCGCTACCTACACTAGAGCATATGGCTCCCCAGTATCAGACTCCAGCAGTCGAGCCAGTTGGGTTAGTTCAGCCGGTTGATGGACTAGTGATGTCTTCTGAGGGCTTTTGAGATTGGACAAGTTCACCAAGCTCTTTCCAGTTTATTTCAGTGGTGCACCTTCTGAGGACCTACAAGATTATCTTGACCACTGCTATGAGGTGTTGTGGAACATGGGGATAGTTGAGACTAATATGGTCAATTTTGCTGTGTTTTAGATGATGGGTTCCACCGAAAGATGGTGGAAATATTTTGTATCGACCAGACCAGCTGGGTCTCCTGCTCTTACTTGGGACCAGTTCTCTCAGATATTCCTTGAGATGTTTCTTCGTGTCACACTGAGAGAGCATTATTGTAGGCAGTTCGAGGCTCTCTAGCAAGACAGTATATCAGTCACTTAGTATGAGTCCCATTTTTATGGATCTGGCCCGTCATGCTATTCATCTACTTCCTACTGAGAAAGAGGGGGTGGGGAGTTTTATTGAGGGACTTGCTGGGATTATCAAGTTGTAGAAGGCCAAGAACACCAGGAGTGAGATTTCTTTTCAAACAGCCGCCAATATCGCCAGACGAGTCGAGATGGTTCTTGCACATGGGTAGATCAAGGGTCTAACAAGAGGCATTGTCATTTTGGCGAGTTCACTAGTGGCTCATCTGGAGGCAGGGGTACTTTTGGTATACGCCATCCTTCCAAGTCATTTCATTCAACTCAGGTGGTCGTGGCCCTTATATGCCTAATTCAGACCAGCTAGCCTATAGTGCACCACTATCTCCTATTAGTGCACCTTTGCTCTAGAGCTTTTGGGGTGGTTACTCAGGTTGTCAGGGTCAATTTCAGGGTGGTTATACTTGTGGTGATCTGAGGCACATTGCTAGATTTTTCCCTCAGGCATCGAGTAGTTAATAGCATCGGGGTTCTTGTTCCATGGTCCTAGTACTGAGTGCTTCACCACCTGCTCAGACAACTAGAGGTAGGGTTCAAGCAGCTAGAGGTGGAGGTCAGCCTCCTAAAGGTAGGGGTCAGCCAACTAGGGCCCATTTTAGAGATATAGTACAAAGTGGTGGGGCCTAGCGCCGATGCTAAGCTTTTCCATCCAGGCTTAAGGTTGAGTCATCTGACGCGGTTACCACATATACTGTTTTATTTTGCAGTAAATATGCTTAGTTCTATTTTATCCGGGTTGTACTTATTGCTACATGTCATCCTATTTTTCTTCATATTTGGTTGTATCTCGTGATTATCTAAGTGCTCATATGTATGTATCTATGCCTGTGGGAGATGTTATTATTGTAAATTATGTTTATCATTCATGTGTGGTTACCATTGCGTATGTTATCTTATCATTGTAGATTTTGATGTTATTTTGGGTATGGGTTATTTGTCACCTTATCATGCTATATTGGATTGTCATGCCAAGACAGTGACCTTAGCCTTTCCGGGGTTGCCTCAGTTAGAATATAGAGGGAGTCCTGGCCATTCTACCAGTAGGGTTATCTCTTATGTGGTTAAGAAGGGGTGTCTATCTAATTTGGCTTATGTCCGTGATTCTAGTGTGAAGGTTCCTTCCATGGATTCAGTACCAGTTGTTTGTGAGTTTCTTGAGGTGTTTCCTATAGAATTATCGGGGATGCCACCGACAGGGAAATAGACTTCTACATTGATTTGGCTCCGGGCACTCACTATTTCTATCTGCCATACTAAATGGCCCAGCCAGAGTTGAAACAATTGAAAGATAAGTTGCAATATTTACTTGATAAGGGCTTCATTAGACTAATTATCTCGCCCTAGCATGCTCCCGTGTTTTTTGTGAAGAAGAAAGATGGATCGATGAGGATGTGCATAGATTACCGGCAGTTGAACAAAGTCACTTTCAAGAACAAGTATTTATTATCGAGGATTGATGACTTATTTGATTAGCTTCAGGGTGCCAAGGTATTTTAAAGATCAATTTGAGGTGTGATTACCATCAGTTGAGGATTAGGGCATCCGATGTCCACAAGACAGCTTTTCAGACTTGGTGTGAGCATTATAAGTTTCTAGTGATGTCATTTGGGCTGACAAATGCCCCAACAACATTTATGGATTTGATGAACCATGTCTTCAAGCACTATTTGGATTCCTTTGTGATTGTGTTTATTAATGATATCTTGATCTACTCCGTAGTCGAGAGGAGCATGAGCAGTATCTACGGATTGTACTTTAGACTCTGAGAGACAACCAATTATATTCTAAGTTTTCAAAATACGAATTTTGGTTGACTCAGTCACTTTCTTGGGGCATGTTGTATCAACAGAGGGCATTCAAGTGGATCCTAAGAATATTGAGGCGGTTCAAAATTGGCCTAGACCTACTTCTACTACAGAGATCCGGAGTTCCTAGGTTTGGCAAATTTTATCGTCGGTTCATGGAGGAGTTTTCATCTATAGAAGCCCGGTTAACTAGGTTGACCCAGAAAGGCACCCCGTTTAGATGGTCAGACGAGTGTGAGGAGAGCTTTAAGAAGCTCAAGGCTGATTTGACTATGATGCCAGTGTTGGTGTTTCCCTTTGGTTCAGGATCTTATACGATATATTATGATGCATCTCGTATTGGACTTGGTATGGTATTGATGTAAGATGGCAGGGTGATTCCATATGTGTCGCGACAGTTGAAGGTTCATGAGAAGAATTACCTTGTTCGTGACTTAGAGTTGGCAGCCATTGTTCATGGGTTGAAGATTTGGAAACATCTCGTGTGAGCTATTCATGGATCATTGGATCTTGCAGTACTTGTTCAAATAAAAGGAGCTCAATTCGAGGCAGATGAGGTGGTTGGAACTATTGAAAGACTATATATCACCATCTTGTATCATCCCGGGAAGACCAATATGGTAGCCGATGCCTTGAGTAGAAAGCCAGTGAGTATGGGCAGCCTTGCGTACATTCCAGTCGCTGAAAGACCGCTTTGCATTAAATGTTCATGCTTTGGCCAATCAGTTCGTGAGGTTGGATGTTTCTGAGCCCAGTGATGTTCTAGCTTGTAGAGTTGCTCGATCTTATTTTTTTTAGCGCATTAAGGAGCAACATTATGATGACCCTCATTTGCTTGTCTTGGGGGACACATTGTGGCATGGTAATGCCAAGCAAGTTATTGTTGGAGATGATAGAGTTTTGAGGGTTCAGAGTCGTGTTTCTATGCCTAGTTGATAGACTTCGTGAGTTAATTCTTAAGGAGGCCCCCAGTTCCCGGTACTCTATTCCAGGTGCCGCCAAGATGTATCAGGACTTACAACAACATTATTGATATAGGAAGATGAAGAAAGACATAGTTGCATATGTAGCCCGGTGTCTAAATTGTTGGCAAGTAAAGTGTAAGCATCAGAGACCTGGTGGTTTGGTTCAGAACTTAGAGATTCTTTAGTGGAACTGGGAGCGTATCACTATAGATTTCGTTGTTGGACTCCCACATACTCAATGGAAGTTCAGTGTGGTATGGGTCATTGTGGACAGACTGACCAAGCCAGCGCATTTCATTACTATGGAAGTTACCTATTCTTTAGAGTGGTTGGTGGAGATTTATATTGGTGAGATCATTCATTTTAACGGTAGGCACACAAGTTGAGTTGAGCACAACATTTCATCCTCAGACAGACAGACATTCTAATATTCAAATATTTGAGGATATGCTCCGTGCTTGTATTATGGACTTTAGAGGTTCTTGGGATCAGTTATTGCCACTTGCGAAGTTTTCCTACAACAACAGCTACCAGTCGAGCATTCATATGGCTCCATATGAGGCATTATACGGTAGGCGGTGCCAATAGCCATTTAGATGGTTTTGAGCCGGGGAAGGCTCGATTGTTTGGTACATATCTAGTACAGGATGCCTTGGATAAAGTCGAGATTATTCAGGATCGACTTCGCAAAGCTCAGTCCAGGCAGAAGAGTTATGCCGACTGTAGGGTTCATGAAGTTGCGTTCATGGTCCTAGAGGGTATTGCTCTGGTTTTACCCATGAAGGGTGTGATGAGGTTCGGTAACAAGGGCAAGTTGAGCCCTAGGTATATAAGACCTTTTAAGATTCTTCAGAGAGTGTGTGAGGTGGCTTATAAGCTCGCATTGCCACCTATTTTATTAGCAGTTCATCTGGTTTTCCATGTGTACATGCTTCAGAAGTATCATGGTGATCCATCCCACGTGTTGGATTTCAGCTCTGTCTAGTTGGAGAAGGATTTGAATTATGAGGAGGAGCCGGTGGCTATTCTAGCCCCGCAGGTTTGTCAGTTGATATCAAAGAGTTATTCTTCAGTTTGAGTGTAGTGGAAAGGGCAGCCCGTCGAGGCCGCTACTTGGGAGTTAGAGTCGGACATGCATAGTAGATATACATAACTTTTCACCAGCCCACGTACTTTTCCATGTCCATTCGAGGATGAACGGTTATTTTAAAGGTGGAGAATGTGATGACCCGATAGGTTATCGTATACTTTAGAACCTAATTATGTGCTTTGAAGCCTTAAAGACATCATATTAGCCTCCTCGATTTGCATGCGCAGTACGAGTGTTATTCCGGAAAGCCTTTGAGTTAAAAATTGAGAAAATGTGAATATTTTTCCTTAAACTCCATTTGAGTTGACTTTGGTCAATATTTTGAGAAAATAGACCCGAATTCATGTATTGACGATCGCAGTGGGTTCGTATCATAATTTGGGACCTGGGAGTATGCCCGAAATCGAATTCGGAGGTCCCTAGCTCGAGTTATTAATTTTTATCGAAAATTGAAAGTTTGAAAGTTTAATGATTTTTAAGAATTGGCTGATGTTTGGTCTTGTTGATAACGGGTTTGTATCTTTGTTTTGTAGCCCTATATAGGTCCATTACTTTATTTATGACTTGTCAGCCAAATTTGGTGTGAAATGAAATTGGTTTGATGTGATTCAGATGTTCGACCGTTAAAATAAAAGTTCATGAGTTTTTCTTGAAAATTTCATTTGAGTTGGTATACAATTTGTAGTTCTAGATGTTATTTTGGTAATTTGATCGCGCGAGCAAGTTCATATGATATTTTTTGACTTGTGTGTATGTTTGATTTGGAGCCCGATGGCTTAGTGAGTTTCATATAGGCTATAGAGTGTTTTTAAACTTAAATGAACTACTAGTGCATCATGTCCGTAAACTTCGTATTTTCAAGGTCTGGCTCAGAAATGCGAGCCTTGTATTTACGAAGGAAATATCGTATTTTTGAGCAGTGGGCTGGGGGTGGACTTTCACAATTGTGAGATTTGGGGTTGCATTTGTGATCTCCTCAGGTCCGCATTACGAACATTTTGTTTGCATTTGCGAAGGCAACAAGAATGATCACTTTTCGAATTTACGAAGATTTGTTCGCACTTGCAGGTTCGCAATTTTGACTCCTGCACTTCATCAAAATCTACAATTGACGGGATTTTTGTCATTCTTCAAATTTTCAAAACTAGAAAACCCTAGATTTTAATCTTCCCCAAATCATTCGAAAATGATTCCATTCTATTTTCTTTCAATCTTTCAGTACGTTTCCTAGGATTTCAGCCTATAATCTAGTGTTTTCATGGTGGAAATTGAGGGTTTGGATAGAATTGGGTTTTGACCTTATATTGAGGTCGAATTTCAAAATAAATTACATAACCGTGCCGGGTATTGGTATGAATTTTGGGTTTGGACCAAGCGGACCCAATAGTTGACTTTTGTTGAATTTTTTAATAATGACCTAAATTGAATCCTTTGCGATCGTAGGTAGTTCCTAAGGCTTAATTTGAATCGTTTGGTTGGTAATTTGCTAGATTCTACTGGTTCGAAGGCTTGTTTTAAAGACAAAGTTGTGGATGAGTATTGAATTGATTCTTGGAGCGAGGTAAGTTTCGTGGTTAAGCTTGACTTGAGATATTATGATTTATTTGTCCATTTTCTACATGTTTAGATGTTAGGTACAACGTATATGTGAGGTGACGAGTACTTATGCATCGTTGTCGGGTTAAAGTATGCGGGTAGGACTTGTTCCTTGTAATTTATTGCTCAATTGATCAATTTCATATGTGGCAATTCCGCCAAGATCACTTCGTTAGTTGGGGGAAGAATCCGCCCGAATCGGATTTTTTGAGGAACGTATCAAGAGAGAATTGGATTTGGTTAGACAATGTGTGATTGGTAAACAAGGATCAGTTTTTAGCAAGGTACAGAATGTATCGTCAAATATTCAATATGATTCCACAAGATCTAGTTTCGTTCAAGTAACAGATTCTAGCCAACTGAAAGGATCTTCTGATCAATCCAGAGATCATTTGTATTCCATTAGTAATGATGATTCGGAATATCACACATTGATTAATCAAAGAGAGATTCAACAACAAAAAGAAAGATCGATTCTTTGGAATCCTTCCTTTCTTCAAACGGAACGAAAAGAGATAGAATCAGGCCGATTTCCGAAATGCCTTTCTGGATATTCCTCAATGTCCCGGCTATTCATGGAATGTGAGAAGCAGATGATTAATCATCTGCTTCCGGAAGAAATCAAAGAATTTCTTGGGAATCCTACAAGATCCGTTCGTTCTTTTTTCTCTGATAGATGGTCAGAACTTCATCTGGGTTCGAATCCTACTGAGAGGTCCACTAGGGATCAGAAATTATTGGAGAAACAACAAGATCTTTCTTTTGTCCCTTCCAGGCGATCGGAAAATAAAGAAATGGTTAATATATTCAAGATAATTATGTATTTACAAAATACCGTCTCAATTCATCCTATTTCATCAGATCCGGGATGTGATATGGTTCCGAAGGATGAACCGGATATGGATAGTTCCAACAAGATTTCATTCTTGAACAAAAATCCATTTTTTGATTTATTTCATCTATTCATTGACCGGAACAGGGGGCGATACATGTTACACTACGATTTTGAATCAGAATAGAGATTTCAAGAAATGGCAGATCTATTCACTCTATCAATAACCGAGCCGGATCTGGTGTATCATAAGGAATTTGCCTTTTCTATTGATTCCTGCGGATTGGATCAAAAACAATTCTTGAACGAGGCCAGGGATGAATCGAAAAAGAAATCTTTATTGGTTCTACCTCCTATTTTTTATGAAGAGAATGAATCTTTTTCTCGAAGGATCGGAAAAAAATGGGTCCGGATCTCCTGCGGGAATGATTTGGAAGATCCAAAACCAAAAATAGTGGTATTTGCTAGCAACAACATAATGGAGGCAGTCACTCAATATAGATTGATCCGAAATCTGATTCAAATCCAATATAGTACCTATGGGTACATAAGAAATGTATTGAATCGATTCATTTTAATGAATAGATCTGATCGCAACTTCGAATATGGAATTCAAAGGGATCAAATAGGAAAGGATACTCTGAATCATAGAACTATAATGAAATATACGATCAACCAATATTTATCGAATTTGAAAAAGAGTCAGAAGAAATGGTTTGAGCCTCTTATTTTGATTTATCGAACCAAGAGATCCATGAATCGGGATCCTGATGCATATAAATACAAATGGTCCAATGGGAGCAAGAATTTCCAGGAACATTTGGAACAGTCCATTTCGGAGCAGAAGAGCCGTTTTCAAGTAATGTTTGATCGATTACGTATTAATCAATATTCGATTGATTGGTCTGAGGTTATCGACAAAAAGGATTTGTCTAAGCCACTTCGTTTCTTTTTGTCCATGTCAGTTCTTTTTTTGTCCAAGTTGCTTTTCTTTTTGTCTAACTCACTTCCTTTTTTCTGTGTGAGTTTCGGAAATATCCCCATTCATAGGCCCGAGATCTACATTTATGAATTGAAAGGTCCGAATGATCAACTCTGCATGGAGTTGTTAGAATCAATAGGTCTTCAAATTGTTCATTTGAAAAAATTAAAACCCTTCTTATTGGACGATCATGATACTTCCCAAAAATCGAAATTCTTGATCAATGGAGGAACAATATCACCATTTTTGTTCAATAAGATACCACAGTGGATGATTGACTCATTCCATACTAGAAATAATCGCAGGAAATCCTTTGATAACCCGGATTCCTATTTCTCAATGATATTCCACGATCAAGACAATTGGCTGAATCCCGTGAAACCATTTCATAGAAGTTCATTAATATCTTCTTTTTATAAAGCAAATCGACTTCGATTCTTGAATAATCCACATCACTTCTGCTTCTATTGGAACACAAGATTCCCCTTTTATGTAGAAAAGGCCCGTATCAATAATTCTGATTTTACGTATGGACAATTCCTCAATATATTGTTCATTCGCAACAAAATATTTTCTTTGTGCGCCGGTAAAAAAAAACATGCTTTTTGGGGGAGAGATACTATTTCACCAATCGAGTCACAGGTATCTAACATATTCATACCTACCGATTTTCCACAAAGTGGTGACGAAACGTATAACTTGTACAAATCTTTCCATTTTCCAAGTCGATCCGATCCATTCATTCGTAGAGCTATTTACTCGATCGCAGACATTTCTGGAACACCTCTAACAGAGAGGCAAATAGTCAATTTTGAAAGAACTTATTGTCAACCTCTTTCAGATATGAATCTCTCTGATTCAGAAGGGAAGAACTTGCATCAGTATCGCAATTTCAATTCAAACATGGGTTTGATTCACACTCCATGTTCTGAGAAAGATTTATCATCCGAAAAGAGGAAAAAACGGAGTCTTTGTCTAAAGAAATGCGTTGAGAAAGGGCAGATGTATAGAACCTTTCAACGAGATAGTGCTTTTTCAACTCTCTCAAAATGGAATCTATTCCAAACATATATGCCATGGTTCCTTACTTCGACAGGGTACAAATATCTAAATTTGATATTTTTAGATACTTTTTCAGACCTATTGCCAATACTAAGTAGCAGTCAAAAATTTGTACCCATTTTACATGATATTATGCATGGATCAGGTATATCATGGCGAATTCTTCAGAAAAAATTGTGTCTTCCACAATGGAATCTGATAAGTGAGATCTCGAGTAAGTGTTTACATAATCTTCTTCTGTCCGAAGAAATGATTCATCGAAATAATGAGTCACCATTGATATCGACACATCTGAGATCGCCAAATGCTCGGGAGTTCCTCTATTCAATCCTTTTCCTTCTTCTTGTTGCTGGATATCTCGTTCGTACACATCTTCTCTTTGTTTCCCGGGCCTCTAGTGAGTTACAGACAGAGTTCGAAAAGGTCAAATATTTGATGATTCCATATCTTATCCATGCTTGGACTAACTACTTATTAAGTTAACCGTTCTTACTATGTTTACTGGCTTTTGTGATAGTTGAGCATTGTTTCTGAAGTTGAGACTGGTGGAATAATTATTGACGTAAGGCTTGTTCTTGTTAATTCTATCTCCATATTGTTACTTGTTCATTGTTATATGGTAAGAAAGAGTGTTAATGCACGAAGGGTGATGCCGTGTCATATGTGAGTATTAATGCACGACGATTGATGCCGTGCTATATTGTTAGAGTTAATGCACGAAGGGTGATGTCGTGCCTTATTTTTTAGAGTTGAAGCACGAAGTGTGATGTCGTGTCATTATCATTATTTCACTGTGATTTTGAGAGTAAAAGCACTAAGAATGATGCCATGTCGTTTTATTCATTGTGTTTACTTGATTTACTAGTTAAAGGCATATTGATTGTTCTGGTTATCATTGTAGATATGTGATTTTTGACCATCCCCATGATTTTTTTTATATTTTAGCATGTAAATATTTAATTTAGACCTAATAACATTATTTTAATATCATTTTACTTTATTTTATTACAAGAAAACAAATAGATTACAAAATAGGTTCATTAATATTTTGTAGTCATTAATCTTAAAAAAATATATAAAAATAGTATCTTATCTTTATTTTTATATAATCTTGAAAACCCAAAAAAATTAGTTTTTTGTTTTATAGTTTAGTTCAATTAATTATAATTAATTTTATATTTTATATTATAATTATATATAATTTTAGAGTGAAGAATTAGTTTTAGATGGTTTATTCCGTTTTTATAAATTTTGTAATCCATTTTTTTTCCGGTCTTTAGCCCAATTTCCTAGCTCATAACCCCTAACCTCGTACCTCTAACATACTCCCTACCCTGTATAATTGTGTAAGAGATCAAAAGGAACGCCTGGAAAAGAGGTGATCAGACAGCTTTTTGCAAAAAAAGAACCCCCCGATCGATCTTCATCTTCTTCAAAGAAGAAAGACCAAATTCCCATGGTTCTTCTTAACAAAAACCAACGGACCCTTGTTCTTCAGCAGAGAAATCGAAAACAGTAAAAAAAAATACTTCGTCTCCCCCATGATTTAGTTCTTAGTTTTCTGCAACATGGAGTTTAATTGATGCTTGTGCCGATTTTGAGTTTAAATTCGAAATTCTGGTGACCTTTATTCACTAATGCTTTGTTAAGTTTTTTTGGTTGATTTTTGCTTCAGATCTGGTCTTCATCTTCGGTTCTCTTTAAAAAAAAAAATCCAGTGGGCTCTTTTGTTGCCACTGTTGAATCGACTTTGAACCATCTTAATCATTTGAGCTCGCCGACGACTCGATACTCCGTCTGAGGTTTGGTCAGTTCGTCGCCTTTCTGGGTCCGATTCGTTTGATTCAAGTTTACGTAGCAAACTGAGGTTAAAATTCGTTCCCGTCTCTGTTCCTTTAAAGTTCATATACGATATTTTGTCTGATATGATTTTGTGAGTTTATTGAATTGAATGGATAATCTTTATTTGAGATTAATGGTAGGCCTTACTGTTTTGTCTGATATGATTTTGTAAGTTTATTGAATTGAATGGATAATCTTTATTGGAGATTAAGTTAGCTAAACGTTTAATAGGATGTGGAATGCCAAATTGAAGATGGGGGGAGAATTTGACCATTATCATGTTCTGTTTAACTTTTTCTCTGTGTTTTGAATTTTACTTACTGTTTCCGATTTTCATAGACAAAAAGGTGGTAAACCAGTGACAAGCAAGATCTTCCATACAGAAATATCATGGCAAGTGACGGAGCAACAGACCCAAGGCCAAGGCCAGTAACTTAAGTCAAGAAAGAACACTGAGGGATTCATGTGAGACACAAAAGTTTAGGAGGTGCCAGTTCATGCAATACAACAAATAGAGGATATTGGGTCTGAATAGAGAAAATGTATTCTATGTGATGAGGACGATAGAGAAAGGGATTAGTCTAAGGTATTCGAGTGGAAATCAGTTATCATGGGAAGTGAAGGAGCAATCTCTCTCAAAGTTCAAGGCCACAAACCAACCACCGCATTTAAACTGATAAGATTTTTCTTTGATTGAAACAGAGGCAGAAATTTCATTTGTTTCGGGGAAACCCCCAGCAAGGAAAGGCAGGTACCAAACAAGTTTGACGATAAGTTCTCAGGATCCTCATGGAAAATGAGACTTAATTAAAATTTTAAAACAATCATGAGTAGCGTAATTTAGCACAAATATACCACAAAGGAATATAAGTTGGTTTTAAAGTTTGCATGTTTAATCAAGGATTCAATTAGGAGTTTTCAGGATCCTCCTGGATAATAAGACCTAGCTTTAAAATTTCTATTAGATAAAATGATTTAACGTAAGTTCCGTTATAGGGTAGTATAATTCAGCCGTAGAATTGTCATTCTTAATATAAGACTTGAATTTTGATTTTCAGGACCCTCCTGGGTAATGGGACATAGTTTTAAGGTCTGCTTAGATAACATGATATAGTGGAAGTGATACCTTCAGTAGATATAATTTAGGTTTAAAATTGTCTTTTAACTAGAAGGTGTCAAGGCCCTCCTAGATAATGGGGAGTAGTTTAAGATCCTCCTAGATAACAATATTTAACGGAAGTCATACCTTTAAAAGATATAACTTAGATGAAAAATTGTCATTTAGTTAAAAGTTGTCAGGACCCCCTGGATAATGAAATCTAACTTTCAAATCCTTAGTAATATTTGGTAATGTGATTCAGTTTAACACTCACATATGTGCCTAGCAACCATACTGCGGCAAAAAAATTTCTTTGTTTTTGTCTATTTGTTGAAGTGAGGAGCCCGCCTCAGCGGTTAGGAGCCCGCTTGAAGAACATAGGAATACATTTTAAGTCACCAGTCAAGAGCCCTCCTGAAGAATAGAGGAATACATTTCAAGTCAGCAGTTGGGAGCCCGCCTGAAAAATAGAGGAAAACATTTCAAGCCAGCAGTCAGGAGCCCGCTTGAAGAACAGAAGAATATATTTCAAGTTAGCAGTCAGGAGTCCGCTTGAAGAACATAGGAATATATTTCAAGTCAGCAGTTAGGAGCTCGCTTGAAGAACAAATGAATACATTTTAAATCAGCAGTCAGGAGCCCGCCTAAACTATAGAGGAATACATTTCAAGTCAGCAGTTAGGAGCCCGCCTGAAGAACAAAGGAATATATTTCAAGTGAGCAGTCAGGAGCCCGCTTGAAAAATAAAGGAATACATTTCAAGTCAGCAGTCAGGAACCCACCTGGAGAGTAGGGAATACATTCAACTTTTAGCAGTCAGGAGCCCGCCTGAAGAACATAGGGAGTACAATTCAAGTCTTTTTTAATGATATTTGGTAACATGATGTGCACCCAACTACTAAAGTGGGGAAGAAATTTTTCTTTGTTTTGTCTATTTTGTTGAAGTCAGGATCTAGTCTGAAGAACAGAGGAATACATTCAAGTTTTGAAATTAGAAGCCCGCCTGGAGAGCATGGGAATATATTTTAGGTCAGCAGTCAGGAGCCCACCCGGAAAGCATGAGAATACATTTCAAGCCAGTAGTCAGAAGCTTGCCTGGAGAGCATGGGATTACATTTCAAATCAGTAGTGAGGAGCCCATCCGGAGAGCATGGGAATTAATTTCAAGTCAGCAGTCAGGAGCCCGCCTGCAAGAACATGGGAATACATTTCAAGTCGACAGTCAGGAGCCCGCCTAGAGAGCATGGGAATACATTTCAAGTCATCAATCAGGAGCTCGCCTGGAGAGCATGAGAATATATTTCAAGTCAGCAGTCAAGAGGTCGCCTGGAGAGCATGAGAATACATTCAAGTGCAGTAGTCAGGAGCCCGCCCGGAAAGCATCCCGAAATATAGTTCAAGTTCAGCAGTCATGCGTCCACATGGGAAAAGGGAAAGCATCTCAGAGTACATTTCGAGTTCGGAAATCAGGAATCCACCCGAAGAAAGGGAAAACACTTCAAAATTCAATTCAAGTCAGCAACAAAAGAGGCTTGCGGAAAGAATGCGAGTCAAAAGTTTGAGATGATCAATGGAAGTTAGTCACAGTGTAAAATAATAAAAGAAGAGGAGAAACAAAAAGAAGGCAAAAGTTAATCCAAAGGCAGAAGTAGAGAAAGATGTAAATTACTTAAAGATATGATTGGAGTAAAAAGTAGGGTGTGGTGTTCGGGTTCGGTCCGAAAAGCTGAGGAAGAATGAATTAGTATCTGCAACTAGCTAGTGTCAAGGTTCAGATCCAAAGCATGCATGAAGAACCGTTCAAGACTCAAGATCAAGTTTCAGAAGACTTATATATAAGAATCTTGTAACTCGTAGTTGACAGGCTTAACTAGTCTTTTTCATTTATTTTAATGTCATAACATGACAGCGGATCGGAACCTCGACGGAACGATACCTCAACCGGCTCTTCATCCCGGTATACTCCATAATCTCACTCACCTTTGAACTACACGTGGCCTAATTCCTTTATAGTCAAGGATATGTAGGCTACTCAGATACCAGGGCTCGGTCACATTCCTTTTTTTTTTCTTAGTTTTGGCCTCTTTAAATAAGGATTGGGTCAAAATACATGTCTAGTCGTTGTTTATCCGAAAACGCTTCGCGTTTTCAGTCAAAGAGGGGCAACTGTAGACATGTGATTTTGAACCTCCCAAGATTTTTTTATATATTAGTATGTAAATATTTAATTTAGGTTTAATAGCGTTATTTTAATTAATGTTTATTATTTTACTTTATTTTATTACAAAAAATAAAAAAAAATTATAAAATAGGTTCATTAATATTTTGTAGTCATTTTTAGTTTTAAAAAAATACAAAAATAGTATCTTATCTTTATTTTTATATAATCTTAAAAACACCAAAAAATAATTTTATATTTTATGGTTTAGTTAAATTAATTAAAATTAGTTTTATATTTTTATATTGTAATTATATATAATTTTAGATAGAGGAATTAGTTTTAGCTGGTTTATCCTATTTTTATAAATCTTGTATCCATTTTTTCGAGTCTATGGCCCAATTTCAGCCCAATCTATCTATATATTATTAAAAGCCAAAGACAAAAGCTTCTCATGAAGCCAAGTGTCAAAGCAAGGAATTAACACGTGGCTCATTAAGACATTACTCCTAATTTATAAGAAGTACAAAAAAACCAATTACAAATTTATTTTAATTAGGATTAGGAGGAAGACTAAATTTTGTTTTTTTTTTAAAAAATTTGATTCCATTCATTGCAAAACTGTCACTTTTTTTCTTAATTTTTATGAATTAAAAAATATCTAAATGCAATTACATTTTGATTAGGACTATGATAGGAACTGTAATTTAATTTATTTTAAATCAAAAAACTACCCATTCCTTCAAAACCATCAGTTTTCTTCCAAATTTACAGGAAGTTAAAAAAAGGACAAATTTATTTTTATTAGGATTAGGATATGAAGAATATTTTTTTAAAAAAATATTATTAAAAACGGTTAAATTTGCCTTATAACCGTCATTGTTTTCCAAATTTATATGAAGTAAAAAATAGAAGTTACAATTTTATTTTGAGTATTATTAGGATAGGAAGATTATATTTATTTTTTTTAAAAAATATTCATATTCTTGGATGAGTATATTCGATTTATATATTTCGATTTCTTTTAATTTAGATATAATTTATAGTAGTATTTTCTTGGTATAATTTAAACTTTTGTGTAAATATTGAGTTTTCTTATTTACATAGTTTCTTTAAGTCTTAAAGTAAGTTGGTATATATATATATGTGTGTGTGTGTGATTTTTTTTATCTTCTTTTATTTAATAAAAAAAGGTTTTAGGAAAGTTAACTATATATATATAGAGTTAAATAAAAATAAAAATTAAATAAATAAAACCACCCATCTTCCCCACTTCCCCATTTCTTTCATGTCTTACCCCCACTTTCTTACAACCAACTTTCCCACTTTCCCACATCACTCATGCCTTTCCCCCACTCACATCACACACCTAATAATAACTTTCCACTCCCTCCATACATCTATACATAATAACCAACACATCCACATATTCTATAAATATAGGACATACACAAAGACGAAAGGAGGGGGACAGTTTGATTCTCTCGGCGGTTCCGTTCTCAGAAGTTCCATTTCAACATTAGCTTCTAAGCTTCTTCTTTGCGTCACTCAATTGAGATCTGAAGTGTTTCAGATTCGGATCTGCGTATGCATGCTCATTTTGAAGTTGAGTCATTGCGTTTTTATTGTTGACGTGTTGTTTCTATTGCTAGATTTTCCACGCTATTTTAGACCTTATGTGGTCATTTTTCTGTCGATTTTTGGTTTGAGCCTTTGAGGTACTCCATACTCATATATTGTCACGACCCGGATTTCCCACCATCGGGGTCATGATGGCGCCTACTAAATGGAAGCTACGCAAGCCAAATATTAATTACATCTCCATTAATTACCAATTTCTTATTATGACTTATTATTAAAAACATATAAATTACAAGCGGAATAATCAAAATTAGCGGAAGACTTAGTCAAATATGATAAAGAAAACCCAAACATGATACACTACCCAAGATTGGTGTCACAATACTCACGAACTTCTAAGAATAATACACATAATTGTCTGAAAGAAAATACAAGCTGTTTATCTCGATTACATGAGATAACAGAATGAAAAGCATAGATAGAAGAGACAACGGGTCCTGCGGACGCCTGCAAGGCTACCTCGTAGTCTCAGTAATCGGGAAATCCACAAGTCGCTACTGCCGCCGCTGCTGTCCGTAACCTGTATCTGCGCAAAAAGAGCGCAGAGTGTAGTATCAGCATAACCGACCCCATGTGCTGGTAAGTGCCTGGCCTATCCCAGCGAACTAGTGACAAGGCTAAGGCCAGTCACCCACCTAAACCTGTACAGTTGCAATATAGGCATATATATATAATACATCATAAGGAAATACTCTACTCTGAAATAACAGTCAATAACTCACGATATCCAGAATAATCTAATCAACGTAATAAATCTTACTTTCATGTCTCAATTCCTCTCTCATTTCATATCTCGTGGTAGGCGTACCACCCGCTCCCCACTATCACAGTAATTATATCTTGTGGTAGGCGTACCACCCGCTCCCAAATATATCAATAGGCTACCGGCAACTATGGCCAATGCCAAGATTTAAGTCACTTTGTGGTCGGCGTGCCACACGATCCCAATTCATAAATATATAAGTGGTCGGCGCGCCACACGATCCCAATTCATAAATATATAAGTGGTCGGCGCGCCACACGATCCCAATTCATAAATATATAAGTGGTCGGCGCGCCACACGATCCCAATTCATAAATATATATATTACCGGCATTTAGCCAATAATCTCTATATCAACAATATTTATAATTACCGATTTTAAACCAATAATTTATAATAATTTCAACAATTTATCTTCATTACCGGTATAACACCAATAACTCTTAATCAACAATTTATTCATAACTAAATTCCTATTCCTACAAGCTAGGATAGAACAAACACTTACCTCCAAAGTTTACGAACGATTCAATCCGTAGCAATGCCTTTTCCTTTCGAATTTGACTCTAATCCAATCGTATCTATACACAATTGATTTAATATCTTCAATTCTACTTAACAAACTAGTTCATATTGCTAAATATGATTTTTACAACATTATGCCCGGAATAATAAAAATCGACCCCGGGCCCATATAATCGAAACTCAAGTTTCGAACCAAAATAAGTTCACCCAATCCTCCATGAGTTCAAATATACAATTTGTTCTTAAGTTCGACTCCAAAACGAGTTCTAGATCGCAAATTCTTTGAAAACCCTTACTATATTCAATTCTCAATTTTTCTACCCATTTACACCTAATTACGCTTAGGAATTCAAATAATATTGATCGAAAATGAAGAAAACGAGTTAAGAATCACTTACCCAAGAAGTTTGATGAAGAATCGCTCAAAATCGTCCAAGGAGCTGTGGAGAAGAGAGTTGAACATAAATGAGATTTTTATCCCGTTTCTGTTCTGTTTTGGGATTAAATTCACTGGGCAACGATTTTGTTCTACGCGTTCGCGACACCCCGGTCGCGTTCGCGATGAAGAAGAAGTTTTACACATCGCGTTCGCGTGGGGCTTGACGCGAACGCGAAGAAGAAAATTCTGGGGATTGCAATTTGGCCTACGCGAACGCGTGGTGCCGTACGCGAACGCGTAGAAGAGGCAGGCCAGGCTCCGCGAACGCGGGAGCCTTCACGCGAACGCGTAGAGGAAAAAGGCCGGGGTCTATGTTGTTGTACGCGAACACGATCCTAAGGATGCGAACGCGTAGAAGAAGAAAGAGAAGCCTTCGCGAACGCGACCAGGTGGACGCGAACGCGAAGAAGGAATGTCTGCTGCAGATTTTCTGCAGTTTTTCCTAGTCTAAAACCACCCCGATGCCTATCCGGAACTCACCCGAGCCCTCGAGGCTCCAAACCAAATATGTACACTAACTCAATAACATCATACGAACTTGCTCGAGCGAACAAATCGCCGAAATAACATCAAAATCAATGAATTGAGCCTTAAAACTCAAGAATTCTTTCAAATTTCATAATTTTCAAAATTTCCAATTTAAGGTCGAAACACGTCAAACGACGTCCGTTTTCAACCAAACTTTACAGGAAGCGCTTAACCAATATATATGACTTGTACCGGCATCGGAACCAAAATACGAGCCCGATACCAGTACTTTTTAATCAAAATTCAGTTTCATTTTCCTTAAACATTTTCAGAAAACAATTTAACAGAAAAATTCTTTTACCGGGGTTCTAGACCTCGGATTTCAATTCCGGGCATATGCCCAAGTTCCATATTTTTCTACGGATTTTCTGAGACAGTCAAATCACGGATCCGGTCCGTTTACCAAAAATGTTGACCAAAGTCAACCATATCAATATTAATATCAAAATTCTTCAACTTTTTCACATATTTCACATATTTCAACATAAATATTTTCCAGCTTTGTGCCCGGACTGTGCACGCAAATCGAGGCAACTATAAATGAGGTTTTCAAGACCTCAAAAGCTCAGAATGGTTAATAAAACAAGTGATGACCCTTTGGGTCGTCATAATATCCACCTCTAAAACAACCGTTCGTCCTCGAACGGACAAAAGAAAGAAGTACTCGAGTCAGGAAATAGATGAGGATAACGGCTCCTCATATCAGACTCGGACTCCCAGGTTGATGCCTCAAGAGGCAGACCTCTCTACTGGACACGCACTGAAAGAAAACTCTTCGACCTCAACTGTCGAACCTGCCAGTCTAAAATGGCTACTGGCTCTTCCTCGTAGGACAGATCCTTGTCCAACTAGATAATGTTGAAATCTAACATGTGGGCAGGATCGCCGTGGTATCTCCGAAGCATAGATACATGAAAAACTGGATGCACGGCTGATAAGCTAGGCGGCAAAGCTAATCCGTAAGCCACCCCTCCCACTCTGTCTAGAATCTCAAATGGACCAATATACCTAGGGGTGAGCTTGCCCTTCTTCCCAAACCTCATCACACCCTTCATAGGCGACACTCCGAGCAATAGTTCTAAGGCAACCCTCACATGTACGTCATCACTATAGCAATACTCAAATCTCCAATCCACGTTTATCTCTACAAGATTCTACACTGATCCAACCCTCACTCGTACCCCTACGGTGTACGGCCATCTCAACATATAAAGACACATACCTATGTCTATAATGTATAAGTATTTAAGTAGATAATAGGATATGATTAAGTATAATGTTGCGGCGTGCAGCCCGCTCCAATACATATACCGCTGCGGCGCGCAGCCCGCTCCATTTAACGTCGACGGCGCTCACTGGGGGTGTATACAGACTTCGGAGGGGCTCCCTAGGCCCAAGCGCTATGATGTTGCGGCGTGCAGCCCGATCCACACATATATTACTACTGCGGCGTGCAGCCCGATCCAGAACCGCGAGGTAATAGATACTGGCACCCCATGAAGACGAACAATCTCCCTAATGTAAACCTCTGCTAACCTCTCCAACGAGTAGGAGACAGATACTGGAATAAAGTGTGCTGACTTGGTCAGCCTATCAACAATGACCCAAATAGCATCAAATTTCCTCCGAGTCAAAGGAAGTCCAGTAACGAAGTCCATAGTGATCCGCTCCCATTTCCACTCGGGAATTTCAATCCTCTAGAATACACCACCGGGTCTCTGGTGCTCATATTTCACCTGCTGACAATTTAGACACCGAGCGACATACGCAACGATATCTTTCTTCATTCTGCGCCACCAATAGTGCTAACGTAAGTCCTGGTACATCTTCGCGGCGCATGGGTGAATAGAATACCGCGAACCGTGGGCCTCCGCTAAGATTAACTCTCGAATCCCTTCGACATTGGGCACACAAACTCGACCTTGCAATTTCAATACCCCATCATCATCTAGATTTACCTGTGTGGCACCTCCCCGCTGTACTGTATCTCTCAACTCACGCAAATGAGGATCATCAAATTGCCTCTCACGGATACGCTCAAATAAGGAAGAACGAGCGACCGTGCAGGCTAACACCCTGCTAGGCTCAGAAATGTCTAATCTCACAAACCGGTTAGCTAAGGCCTGGACATCTATAGCTAATGGTCTCTGACTGACCGGAATATATGCAAGACTACCCATGCTGGCAGACTTTCTACTCAATGCATCGGCCACCACATTGGCCTTACTTGGGTGATATAAAATAGTAACATCATAGTCTTTTAGTAACTCTAGCCACCTTCTCTGCCTCATATTCAACTCTTTCTGCTTAAACAAATACTGAAGACTCTTATGATCGGCGTATACTTCACATGCTACACCATACAAATAATGCCTCCAGATCTTCAATGCGTGAATAATCGCCGCCAATTCTAGATCATGCACCGGATAGTTCTTCTCATGAATCTTCAACTGCCTCGAAGCATAGGCAATAACCTTGCCATCCTGCATTAACACCGCACCAAGCCCAATACGGGAAGCATCACAATAAACAGTATAAGGTCCCGTACCTGTGGGTAAAACCAATACCGGTGCTGTGGTCAAGGTTGTCTCGAGCTTTTGAAAGCTCGCCTCACATTCATCGGACCATTCAAATTGAACACCCTTCGGGGTCAATCTGGTCGTGGGGTTGCAATAGACGAAAATCCTTCTACGAATCGACGATAATAACCCGCTAACCCCAAGAAACTCCGAATATCCGTGGTCGATGTCGGTCTAGGCCAGTTTAAGCTCGCCTCAATTTTCTTCGGATCAACCTCAATTGCCGCCGCCACAATATGACCCAGGAATGCAATCGAACTTAGCCAAAATTCACACTTTGAAAATTTTGCATATAGTCGGCTATCTCTCAGAGTCTGTAAGTGCCACTCTGAGATGTTGCGCATGCTCCTCCTGACCGCGGGAATATATTAATATGTCATCAATGAAGACTATTACAAATAAGTCTAAATAAGGCCGAACACCCGATTCATTAATTCCATAAAAGTCGCTGGAGCATTTGTCAACCCAAAAGACATGACCGAAAATTCATAATGTCCATACCGA
>JASVEL010006960.1:0-56239 GCA_032618575.1 Nicotiana noctiflora
CCTTGAGTTTCTCTTCAAAATCGCCCAAATCGCCTCCTTAAGCCGAGACCCAAATGTGTGAAATGTTTCTGAAATTTTCTAACTTCGATACAATTAACTCACTGCGATTTTCGCTTCTGCGGATAGAATTCCGCTCCTGCGAGTCCGTATCCGCGACCAGATGGTCGCTTCTGCGATTCCAGGCCTAGCCGGTCAATTCCGCTTCTGCGAACATAAGACCGCTTCCCTGCGCATCCGCTTCTGCGGAAATTCGTCCGCGTCTGCGGAATACTCCGCTTTTGCGACCAAGAGTCCGCTCCAGCGGACTCGCCCATGCGATAAAACACCCGCTTCTGCGGACTTCCCCGTCACGCCTCAAGACCGCTTCTGCGATCGACCTCTCGCACCAGCGAAGCCGCCCCTGCGGACCAGGCTCCACTTCAGTGGTCGACTCCTCTTCTGCGCCTCTTTGTCCGCTCCTGCAGAGTCGCTCCTGCGCTCCCATTTCCGCAGGAGCGAAAACAACAGAAGCAGTGCACCAGTTCTGCAATTTTCCATATTTTCTCTCGTTTGGCTATCCGAAAACACCCCGAGGCCCCCGGGACCTCATCCAAACACACCAACACGTCCTAATTCCTTATTCGAACTTGTTCCAATCATAAAAACACCATCCTAAACATCAAAATCACCAATTTCCCACGGATTCAAGCCTAAATTTCTTAAAACTTTCCGAATTACACATTCGATCAAAAACCCGATCAAACGATGCCCTAATGACCTGAAAATTTGCAGACATATCCAAAATCACATAACGAAGCTACAGAAATTGTCGGAATTCCATTCCGACCCCCGGATCAAAATATCACCTACCGTCCGGTTTTCGCCAAAATTCAACCTTCGCCAATTAAAGCCTAAAACTACACCGGACCTCCGAATTCAATTCCGATTGCTCTCCTAAGTCATAAATGATCCCCCGAAACTAGTCGAATCATCGAAATCTGGTTCCGAGCACTCTAACTCAATAGTCAACTCTAGGTTGACTTTCCATATTCAAGTTTCCTTTAACCATGCCATTTGTTTCATTTTCAATCCAAATCACTCCTAACTCACCTGATATACTCTAATACTGTTATAAAAGCATAAGATATGAAATTACAAGGTAACGGGGTGGTAATTCCCGTAACGACGGGCCGGGTCGTTACAGCGATCGCGGCACCTTCGACCATGAATGCGATGACCAAACCCGCCTTGCCTACGCGAACGCGGCCAAAGCCACGCGAACGCGAAGGCTTAGGATTTCCTGCATAGAATCTGCAATTTCTGTAGATATTATTTCTAAGTTCCAAATGCCTGGAAGAAGGTTTGAATTCACCCCAAGGCCCCCGGGGCCCCAACGAAAACCACCAACCTACTCTAAAACATCATACGAACTTGTTCCGATCCTAAAAACAGACCCTTAAACACAGAAATTATCGAATTATAGCGGATTCAAGCCTAAGATTTAACTCAAACTTCAGAAACTAACATTCAACCAATAACCCGACCAAACGACGTCCGAATGACCTGAAATTTTGCAGACATATCCAAATTCACCTAACGGAGCTACTGCAACTATTGTAATTCCATTCCAACTCCCTGATCAAAATCTCACCTACCATACGGATTTTGCCAAAATTCAACCTTAGCCAATTCAAGCCTATTTCTACACGGACCTCCAAATTCGATTTTGATTGCTCTCCTAATCCACAAATGACCTCTTGGAGCTGACCGAATCATCAGAATTTGCTTTCGAGCTCTCTAACTCACAAGTCAATATCTGGTTGACTTTTGCCAACTATTCCTTCTTCTAAGAGACTATTTGTCTCAATTCCAACCAAACTCAATCTGAATTGACTCAAACTCACCCAACATACATATTGAAACATGAACAAGCATATAACGGAGAAAAATGGTGTGATAACTCACATGATGATGGGCCGGATCATCATAATTGCTCTTTCTTTTATTTTTGAAGAGAAATATATATGAATTGATGACCATCTAACAAGATCCGTAAATTGCTTAAGACTATAAGGTATTATCCTTATATTGTGATGATCCGGTCCGTCATCACGTGAGTTACCATCCCAGTTTTCTTGTTATATGCTTGTTCATGTTTCAATATATGTGTTTGGCGAATTTGAGTCAATTCGGATCGAGTTTGGTAGGAAATGAGACAAATAGTCTCTTTGATGAGGGAATAGTTGGGAAAAGTCAATCAGATGTTGACCTATGAGTTAGAGGGCTCTTAATCGAATTCTGATGGTTCGGGTAGCTTCAAGGATCATTTGTGGCTTAGGAAAGTGATCAGAATTTAATTTAGTGACTCGGTGTAGAATTAGGCTTGAATGGGCGAAGTTGGAACTTTGGCGAAATCTGGTAGATGGGTGAGATTTTGATCCGGGTGTCAGAATGGAATTCCGATAGTTTCAGTAGCTTTGTTAGGTAATTTTGGATACGTCTGCAAAATTTCAGGTCATTCGGACATCGTTTGGTCTGGTTTTTGATTGGATGTTGGTTTCGGAAGTTTTAGTTGAAACTTAGGCTTGAATCCGCCTTGATTTGATGATTTCTGTGTTTAAGGGCGTGTTTTTATGATTGGAACAAGTACGTATCATGTTTTGGAGTAGGTTGGTGATTTTCTTTGGGGTCTCAAGGGCCTCGGATGAATTCGGGGGTCCAAACGGACCATTTTTGGAGTTGTGCACAGTCGGTTTTTGCTGTCATAATTGCAGGTTCATTTTGTTATCTGCGATCGCATGGGAAGCCCTGCGATCGCGTAGAAAGATTTTGGGAGGCAACATTTTTGTTCTTTGCGATCACAGAGATGGGGATGCGATCGCATAGTTGGGCGAGGTTGTTCACTGCGATCGCAGGTTGTGTAACGCGATCGCATAGTCTTTTTGGGGCCAGTGGAATTAGTTATATGCGATCGCATGTGGAAGGATGCGATCGCGTAGTTCCAGATTTTTTGTGCATTGCGATCGCAGGTGAGAGGTTGCGATTGCATAGAGGAAATTAAGTGACCGAAAAACTTGTTAAGTAATATTTCATCCGCGAGGGTTTTCATTATTTCACCATTATTTGGAAAGTTTTGGAGCTAGGGAACGTGGGATTAAGAGGTTTTCACCTATATTTCGATTGGAGGTACGTTTTATGGTCTAATTACATAATAATATCATAGAATCTTCATCTAAATCACTGAAAATTGGAGGATTTAAGGTGTATCAATAGAAAAACACTAATTTGAATGGACAAACGGAGTCTGATTTTGATAAACTTTATATGTATGTACTCATGGCGAGATAAGGATTCTGAAAATGTAACTTTTGTATTTTTTCGAGAAGCGGTCCTGGGGGTCAAGTTTTAGCAACTTTGTGATTTTCGGTGTAATTCGAGTCATTTGGATTGGGTTATGTTCCTTTAGCCTATTTTGATGTATTCTTATTGGTTTTGATCAGATTTGGCATCCGAGGAGGTCGATTTGCGAGGCAAGCGCAAGACGAGCTAGGATTTTTGCCTGTTCGAGGTGAGTGGTAGTAATAAATGATATACTGAGGGTTTGAAACCCCGTATTTGCACTATCCAGTGCTATGTTGAGATGAAACACGCGTCATGTGATGAGAGTGGGGGTATTGTGACTGGGGACCTTCCCGATTGATAGTTTACAGTGCATATTGACTGAGACTGAGCTTATACCTATATAATTAGGCTAGTTGCTATGTTTGGGGCCTTGTGCCGATCTGTAGAATATTAGGGAAGCCTGTGGAGATAAATGACCTATATGCTAGGTTAAATACATACTCTCAGCCGTATTCATAGTTGTATATCATGACATGAACCAGAACTAGATGTGTACTCTAAGTGAGAATACCTAGGGTTCAACACACTGTTCTAGCTGAGTGGGCCCGATAGGCTGAGTCTATATTGACTGAGAGAGGTCGAGGACCTATTGTGAGGTATTGATATATATACCGGATCGGGCTGCACGCCGCAGTAGTATATACATATACAAGTATTGGATGGATCAGACTGCACACCGCATTGATATATATATGGATCGGAATGCACGCCGCAGTGATATATATGTGGATTGGACAACACGCCACAATATTATAGTGCTTAGGCTGAAGGAGCCCTTCCGGAGTCTGCACACACCCCGAGTGAGCGCATTTACTATTATATTGGATCGGGCTGCACGCCGCAAGTAGTATATCTATTATATTAGATCAGGTTGCATGCCGCAGCACTATATATATTGGATCGGGCTACATGCCGCAGCATTATATACACATATATATATTGGATCGGGCTACATGCCGCAGTAGTATGAGTGAGGATCGGGCTGCATGCCGTAGCGGGGTTAGATTAGTGTTGGATTATTGTGAGAAAATAGTGGACTGGAACCAGACTTACCATTGTAGATATGATTAACATGTATGGTTATTCTTAGAATTGTTTAGTGATGATACATGTGTTCTTACTTTCAGTTATTATTTATTATTTACTACTCACTGAGTTGGACATACTTACCACACTCCCTGCACCTTGTGTGCGAATACAAGGATCCAAGAGGGCTGTTGAGCTATACACTGCTGCTATTTGTATTACCAGCCGAGGAGACATCGAGGTAGCTGCCGGCGTCCGCAGGACCCGATCCGTCCCTCCTTCTATTTATATCTTTTGTCATTCCACTTATACTTGGATTGTATAGGGTGTTTCTTTTCCGTTAGAGGCTCAGAATTGTGACACCAGATTCATTGGGCTGTATTTCATATATTTCTATTTCCACATTATTGTTTCTATTATGAAAACATGCTAGTTAACTCTAATTGGATCAGTATTTATTAATAATTGACTGGTTATATGGAAAACAGTCAGGCTTGCCTAGCAATGTGTTGGGCACCATCACGACCAGGGTTTGGGTCATGACAAGTTGGTATTAGAGCCTAGGTTATCAGGTCTCACGAGTCATGAGCCGATTTAGTATTGTCTCGCTGATCGGTACGGAGACGTCTGTACTTATCCTCTGGAGGCTGCACAACCTTTTAGGAAAGCTTCAAATTCTCGAAATTCTTGTCGTGCGATTTTGTTGATCCGAAACTGAACTTTGATATTCTATTCTCTCGCAGACGACGAGGACTCGTGCTACAGGACGAGGCAGACGGCCACCATTGCCACCTACTAGAGGACGTGGACGCGGTCGTGGTCGTGGTAGGGGTAGAGCAGCTGGGGCAGTGCCAGTTGACCCGCCAGCTGTCCCCATTCCAGATCAGACTCCAGTTGCAGAGGTCCCAACATCACCTGTTTAGGCACCAGTTGTGCCTATTGTGATTCCGGGTCTACAGGAGACCCTAGCTCAGATATTGATAGTTTGCACTGGCCTGGCTCAGGCAGTTTCAGCCTCCACTACAGCAGCTACATCCAGGATCGGGGGTGGTCATCAGACCCCCACCTCTCGCACTCCAGAGCATGTAGTGCAGGGTCTTCAAACACCTGAGGCACCACCAGCCCAGCCAGTGGCTCCGACTCAGCCAGTTGTGTAGATTCAGGGAGAGAGGGTCCCAGTGATGCCCGACGACGAGCAGCGTTGTCTTGAGAGGTTTAGCAGACTTTCTCCTCCTATATTCAGTGGTATTTTGAGCGAGGACGCCCAAGGTTTTCTGGACAAGTGTCGTTGGATGCTCCGTACAACAGGAATTCTTGAGTCGAGCGGTATATCCTTTACTACTTTGCATTTTCAGGGAGCAGCCTTCACTTAGTGGGAGGCTTATGAGCACCGTATGCGGGCAGGTGTGGCACCATTGACATGGCAGGAGTTCTCCACTATTTCTTGGAGAAGTGGATACCCCGATCTCAAATTGAGGAGTTACGCATGCAGTTTGAGTGGCTCCGCCAGGGGGACATGACAATGTTAGAGTAGGAAGTAAGATTTACAGAGTTATCCACATATGTACCATGGATGGTTCCTACTGATCGGGAGAGGATCGAGTGCTTTGTTGATGGACTTATTTATCCTATTCATATTTTGATGACCCAAGAGAGGGTCCTGAGTCATTCATTTAAGGATGTTGTTGATATAGCTCGCGCAATTGAGACAGACCGTCGCCGAGAGAGAGGAGAGGGAGGCCAAGAGGCAACGGGGATCAGCTAGTTCCAACGGTACTCAGACTAGAGGCCAGAGTCAACAGAGCCGAGGTCGCTCTTTTAGATCTTCACAGCCAGCCCGCTCAGAGTATCGTGGGTCATCTTCTGGCTGAGGTCATCGGGGTTCTCACCGGGGTCAGCCATCTCTCAGCACCCTACCAGCATATAGTTCATCTCAGGCTCCATTTGTTCAGGGTTCTTCCCGACCTAGTTCTTCTGCTGGACACTCCGGTGCAAGGGGTTCCTATCAGTCCCAGCCCCTAGCACCTGGGAGTTACTTTGAGTGTGGGGAGTTTGGGCATATCCGTAAAGAGTGTCCCTATCTTGTATCCAGGCCATATCAACAAAGGGGATAACCCTCATCTTCTGGTCCATGTACTTCAGCACCCGCCCCACCAGCTAGGGGTGAGGGTTAGGCAGCTAGGGGTCACCCTCGAGGGGGAGGTCGATCAGGTGGTCAGGCTCGTTGCTATGCTCTTCAGGGCTGTTCTGATGTAGTCACTTCTAATGTTGTTATTACAGGTTTTATTTCAGTCTGCCACAGAGATGCCTCGGTCTTGTTCGATCTCGGTTCCACTTACTCTTATGTATCTTCATATTTTGCTCCTTATTTGGGTACGATCCGAGGGTGTCTTGCATTGCCCGTGCATGTATCTACCCCGGTGGGTGATACCATTGTTGTGGACCATGTGTACCGGTCCTATCTAGTCACTATTAGGGGTCTGGAGACCCAAGTAGACCTGTTGCTTCTGATCATGATTGATTTGGGTGTTATCATGGGCATGGATTGGCTATCTCCGTGTCACGCTATTCTAGACTGTCATGTCAAGACAGTCACTTTGGCTATGTCGGGTATTCAGAGGATTGAGTGGCGAGGCATGACGGATTATGTACCCAGTAGGGTAATATCTTTCCTCAAGGCCCAACGGATGGTTGGGAAGGGATGTCTTTCATATTTGGCATTTGTATGGGACGTCGCAGCTGAGACTCCAGTATTGATTTTGTTCCTGTTGTGCGGGATTTTCTCGATGTGTTTTTCTCAAACTTTTCGGGCATACAGCTTGACAGGGATATTAACTTTGGGATTGACTTGGTGCCAGGCACTCAGCCTATTTCTATTCCTCCTTATCGTATGACACCAGCTGAGTTGAAAGAATTGAAGGAGCAGCTCTAGGAACTCCTAGATAAGGGGTTCATTCGGCCGAGTGTGTTACCATGGGGCGCACCGGTCTTGTTTGTTAAGAAGAAGGATGGCTCGATGAGGATATGTATTGACTACAGGTAGCTAAACAAGGTAACAATGAAGAACAAGTATGCTCTGCCTCGCATTGATGATTTATTTGATCAGCTCCAGGGAGCTAGGGTATTCTCGAAGATTGATCTTCATTCCAGCTATCACCAGCTGAAGATTCGAGATTCTGATATTATGAAAACAGCCTTCAAGATGAGATACGAGCACTATGAATTTCTTGTGATGTCTTTTGGGCTGACCAATGCCCCAGCTGGGTTCATCCATTTGATGAACAGTTTGTTCCGGCCATATTTGGACTCCTTTGTGATCGTGTTCATAGATGATAACCTGGTGTACTCCTGTTGCTAGGAGGAGCATGCTCAGTATCTGAGAGTTGTATTATAGAGGTTGCGGGAGGAGAAGTTGTATGCCAAGTTCTCCAAGTGTGAGTTTTGGCTCGAGTCCGTGGCTTTCTTGGGGCACGTGGTGTCCAGTGATGGTATTTAGGTGGATCCGAATAAGATAAAGGCGTTGCAGAGTTGGCCTAAACTGACCTCAGCTATGGAGATTCATAATTTCATGGCATTGACAGGGTATTATCGCCCCGTAAAGATTTTGTGCATAAAACCTAGTAGCTGTGGTGTCATGGTCCGAATAATGTGTTAGGAATGCGTAGAACCCTTGGTAGTGATTTAAGTTTCAGAAATGTAGAGAATTAATTTTTCTGAAAAGTGTCCAATATGCGGTCAAGAATGCGATCGCAAACCTGACATGCGGACCGCATTCTTGCCGCAAAACGTTCCAGAGAGTTTCCCAAAAATCGTGTCAAAAGTGCGGTCGATATGCGATCGCATGTCAAATCTGCGGTGCACTTTGCGACCGCAGATCAAGCATGCGGACCGCATTCTGGCCGCATTCCTTAACAGAACCTGTGTAAAATTTGGGGCAATTCTGCGGTCACTATGCGGACCGCATGTTGATTCTGCGGTCGCATAGTGCACCGCATAATTGACCCCGGCCCCGATTTTTGTAACATTTTGACCCGATCTCTTCTTTAATATAACACACTTCTTCTTCATTTTATCATATCATCTTACCAAAATTAGAGAGAGAAGAGAGGGTTTTTAGAGAGAGAAATCTTTCATCTTCAAAGATTGTTCCAACCATCTTAATTCCAAGGGATCTTAGGGCAAGGATTCAACTTCCCCAATCTTTTCAAGGTAAAAACCCTAACTATTTTCTTTGATTTTAAGTTTTAATTGGGTAAAGAGAGGTTTGCATATAATAGCTTTTAAAAATAGAATTTTTACACTCATGCATGATTATTGAACATGATTTTTAGTAAAAAGAAGTGAGTAGAAGTAAGAGTCTTCAAGAACAAGGTTGGCAAGAGTAAGATAGCGTGGGTAAGCATAAAGTAGGAAGTTAACGGAAGAAAACTCATCACCGGGTATGTATGGCTAATTTTGATTCTTGTAAAATCGCCCAAATGTGTGCGAATTGTTTTGGCATGTGTCAAATTGAGAAATTTTACGTAATTCTTTGATTTCCTTGTTGAGCATTTGATTGATGTTGAACTACGTGTGGTGTGGTATGAAATATGAATTGAAAGATAAAAAGGTAATCGAGATTGGTAAAGAATTGGGAACAACCATTGTGATGGTATATTTGGCTTATTGTGGAAGGAATTTGAAACACCTTAATTGTGGTAAATTTTTGAACATGATTATGTGGGCATTTTCGATTTTGGAATACTTGTAACTTTGTTTTGATATTGGCTTGAGAAGAAATTGAGAACATGAACCAATGTGTAAGTTGCTTATTTGAACTTGTTGAAATTGTGTGTAGTACCTTATCTGCTGTTTGAAATTGTTGTGTTTTCAACTGTAAGGCGGGGTCGTGTTGCGCGCCGCGACGTGGGGAAATAAGGTGTGGGTTGGGGTGATAAGGGTGGCCGAGGTAATAAGGGTGGTCAGGGGCAATAAGGATGGAAAGCGATCGAAATCGCTATTGAAAATTGATACAAAAATCAATAATGTGAAATTGTGAAAGGAGACAACAGGAGAGTTTGCAACCTGTGGGGCACTGATTGCCCTTTGTTTGACTACTTGTGCTTTACGTGATTGATTGGTTATTGTTAAATTGGTTGATCGTAGAAAGTGCTTTGTGTGAGAATTATTTGAAATGAGGAAAATGTGGAAACATGGTTGGGTGGCTTAATTAATTGTTGATGTAATTTAATGGCTTGAGTTTACTTGGGACAAAGTTTGTCCATACATACCAGTACAATTCAAGTGTACTGACGTCCCTTTTGCCGGGGGCGCTACATTCGTGTCATGATTGTAGGTGGATCGGTAGCAGGCACTTCAGCTCGTCGGCAGTAGTATTCTTCTCCTTCCACTGCCCGTCTTGGTGAGCCCCTTTCTTCCTCGGGGCCTTGTGTGGTTCATGCCACTCGGTTTAGATTTCATTTTGGTTTTGTAAGGTATAGCCGGAGCCTTGTTACCGGCAAGTATTGTATTTCCCTTTTTGTATCCTAGAGGCTCCGTAGACATGTAAACTGTGGGATTGTGGCCTATGTATATGTATGGGGCGTTGTAAATATAAATTATGAACTTGTTAGTGAATCAATCACATGGTTATGTTTATGCGTTATGAAATCAGTCATTATTGGTAAAATATTTGGTTAATGAGAAACAATCGACACAGGGTTAACGCGTGGGAATGAAAGGCACCCAGGCCCGCTTGACTGGGGCAACCCGGTCAGGCGCCGGTCATGTCCCTTGATTTGGGGCGTGACAGTATTATAGTCTTGGGATTATAATCCCTAGACTATATTCCAAGTGAGGTGGGATAAAACAATACCAGATTTGATGGGATAAGGTGGGATAAGATGAGATATTCAAAATTAAATTTGGGACAAAGTTTCTATTATGTTTGGTTGCGGTAAAGTGCAATGTGGAGATATCTGTGCCTAATTCGTGCCTTGTTCCCAAATTTTCAGAATATGGCACCTAAGAAGAAGGCTAGACTCGGCCTTAGGGCCAATGCCGACCCAAGTGCAGCTGTTAATCATGTACACGATGCCGTGGGAGAGAATGACCCACCAGTCCCGAATTTGCCTGACCCAACTGTTCAAAACCCAAGTGTCCCTATCCCAGCTGCGGCAGAGGATGCCACCATTCCTCCTGCCAGTATTCCTGACTCAAATACAGTTCCCGCTTCGGGCTCTGGTATCTCTAATGAAGATCTTAGGGGAGCCATCCATATGTTAACACAGCTAGTGGCCGCCCAGGCCCAGAGATCCCATGATGCCCCTGCATCCTCCAGCGGACAGGGAGATTCCTTTGGCTCCAGAGTCCATCAATTCTTGCGATTGGCCCCTCCAGAATTTTCAGGCACCGATCCAGAGGCTGACCCGCAGGAATTCCTTGATGAGATATACAAGACCCTCAGAGTGATGAAGGCTACAGATATAGAGGGGGTAGAGTTGGCCTCTTACAGGCTGAAGGGAGCGGCACGTTCATGGTTCGAAATGTGGGAGGATTCCCGTGAGGAAGGAGGCCCTCCGGCCAGATGGGATGAGTTCGTAGATGCATTTATGGACCACTTCTTGCCTGCCGAGGTGATGGCAGCCCGTGCCACGGAGTTCGAGGTCCTCGAGCCAGGGCGGTATGAGTGTTTGGGAGTATCGCATGGAGTTCGTAAGGTTGTCCAAGTATGCTCCTCATTTAGTGTCGACCATGGATGCCGGGTTCGACGGTTTGTTCGAGGGCCTTAGCCCTTTGGTGGTGAATGAGGCCGCCACGGCAGCTTTGCACTCGGACATGAACTATGGGAGGATTGTGGGGTTTGCTCGGGCCGCGAGAGGCCGGGGGAGTGAAGATTCGGGCGAGAAGAGAAAGTAGCGAGCGGGGGCCGGTCAATGGGTCGTTCGGGGAGATCACTTCCGGGGAGGGGGTCATCGGGGCCATCCCGGTCATATGCTCGGTCCTCGCGAGTGCACCGCCGTCCGTGCACGGTCGTCGGCGGGGCGATTACTCGGGACACTGGTTCGGACGGCGGGAGGTCTCGTCGGTCGCGGTCATCTCGGGGTGAGATCCCGGCGGCGGGGGAGACCTACGTGCCCCGAGTGTGGGAGATTTCATACGGAAACTTGCTACGCCTGACCTTCCGGTGTGCTTCGGGTGCGGGGTGAGAGGTCACATTCGGCGGGACTGCCGTGCACCCGGTCGGGGTATGGGTAGGGGATCTGCTCGGTCGTCGGTTCTTCGGTTGCTACATCGTCGGCGCGTACTCCAGCAGGCGGGGCGTGGTGCGGCTAGGGGTGGAGCTCGGGGTAGGGGTGGACCTAGCGGGTTCTATGCATTGAGTGACCGCGAGAATGCTGAGGCTTCTCCGAATGTTGTTACAGGTATCCTGTCTGTTCAAGCTATTGATTGCTATGCCACTTATTGATCCGGGGTCCTCCTTGTCTTATGTTACTCCATTCATTGCTTCAAGCCTTGGGATAGAACCCGAACAGCTTCATGAGTCGTTCTCTGTGTCGACTCCTATTGGTGATTCTATTACAGCCTCACGAGTCTATAGAAATTGTGTTGTTACAGTGGGTGGTCGTGATACCACAGCTGATCTTATTGAGCTTGGGATGGTAGATTTTGATGTAATTATGGGGATGGATTGGCTCTATTCGTGCTTTGCCAAGCTTGACTATCGGACGAGAGTTGTGAGGCTCGAGTTCCCTAACGAGCCAGTCATTGAATGGAGAGGAGATGGTATGGTGCCAAGGGGTAGGTTTATTTCCTAACTTAAGGCTTCGAAGATGATTAAGAAGGGGTGTATCTATCACCTGGTTCGGGTAACGGACACCACCTCAGAGGTGCCTACCCTCGAGTCCGTGCCAATTGTGAATGAATTTCCTCAATTGTTTCCAGATGAGCTTCCAGGCATCCCGTCGGATAGGGAGATTGATTTCGGAGTTGATGTATTGCCAGATACTCAGCCAATATCCATTCCACCTTACAGAATGGCGCCAGCAGAGTTAAGGGAGTTAAAGGAGCAGCTGAGGGATTTATTAGAGAAAGGGTTCATACGACCGAGTGTATCACCATGGGGTGCTCCAGTTCTCTTTGTCAGAAAGAAGGATGGGTCACTTCGAATGTGTATTGATTATCGGCGGCTTAACAAAGTCACCATTAAGAATAAATATCCATTGCCTCGAGTGGATGATCTATTTGACCAATTGCAGGGAGCGAGGTTCTTCTCAAAGATTGATTTACGGTCTGGGTACCACCAGTTGAAAATCAGGGAGCAGGATATTCCTAAAACCGCCTTCAAAACTCGTTATGGTCACTTTGAGTTTTTGGTTATGTCTTTTGGGCTAACCAACGCCCCAGCAACATTCATGGACCTTATGAATCGGGTTTTCAAGCCATTCCTAGATTCCTTTGTGATTGTATTCATTGACGATATTCTCATCTACTCTCGGAGCAGGGAAGATCATGCCGTTCACCTCAGAGCAGCATTGCAGACCCTTCTTCAGCATCGATTGTATGCCAAGTTCTCAAAATGTGAGTTTTGGTTGGAGTCCGTAGCTTTTCTAGGGCATGTTATTTCCAGTGAGGGAATTATGGTGGATCCTCAGAAGATTGCGGCAGTGAAAGATTGGCCTAGACCCACGACCCCGACAGAGATTCGCAGCTTTTTGGGTCTGGCAGGGTACTATCGGAGGTTTGTAGAGGGATTCTCAACCCTCGCCTCCCCATTGACTAAATTGACGCAGAAAGCAGTTAAGTTCCAGTGGTCCGAAGCATGTGAGAAAAGTTTCCAGGAACTGAAGTCAAGATTGACCTCGGCACCAGTATTGGCCTTGCCAGAAGGCACAGAGGGATTTGTAGTCTATTGTGATGCCTCCGGAGTCGGTTTGGGATGTGTATTGATGCAGCACGGAAAGGTTATAGCTTATGCTTCCAGACAACTCAAGAACCATGAGAAGAATTATCCGACGCATGATCTGGAACTTGCAGCTGTTGTGTTTGCCTTGAAAATATGGCGACACTATCTTTATGGGGTTCATGTAGATGTGTTTTCGGACCACAAGAGCCTCCAGTATTTGTTCAAGCAGAAAGAGCTGAATCTGAGACAGCGGCGGTGGTTAGAACTACTCAAGGACTATGATGTGGACATATTGTACCATCCAGGGAAGGCAAATGTGGTAGCGGACGCTCTTAGTCGGAAATCCATGGGTAGTTTGGCTTATTTGGGTGTGGATCAGAGACCCCTGGCTCGAGAGGTCTACCAATTAGCCAGCTTGGGGGTTCGTATTTCGGCGTCAGACGAGGGGGATATCTTGGTGCATAATGGAGCAGAATCATCATTGGTCGCGGAAATCAAGGAAAAACAGTTCATGGATCCAGCATTGGTTCAGGTGAAGGAAGCAGTCATGAATGACAAGACCTCAGCATTTGTACTCAGCAGCGAAGATGGTGTATTGCGGTGTCGAGATAGGCTATGTGTTCCGGATGTGGACGAGCTTCGGGAAAGAGTGATGGCAGAGGCTCATACTTCCAGGTATTCCGTGCACCCTGGTTCAACGAAAATGTATCACGATCTCAAGGAGATTTATTGGTGGAACGGTATGAAAAGGGATGTGGCAGGCTTTGTAGCTAAATGTCCGAACTGTCAACAAGTGAAGGCCGAGCATCAACGGCCCGGTGGATTAACTCAGCTTATAGAAATACCAAGGTGGAAATGGGAGATGATCAATATGGATTTCGTGGTGGGGTTACCTCGCGCTCAGCGTAAGTTCGATTCAGTATGGGTGATAGTAGATCGACTCACCAAATCAGCTCACTTCCTGCCTGTCAAGTCCACTGATACTGCGAAGCAATATGCAAGATTGTACATCAAAGAGATAGTAAGGCTTCATGGCACTCCACTTTCTATCATCTCAGATCGCGGGGCTCAGTTCACCGCTAACTTTTGGAAGAAGTTTCAGCAAGGTTTGGGAACTCGGGTGAATCTCAGCACAGCTTTCCATCCACAGACCGATGGACAGGCCGAGCGGACCATTCAGACGCTTGAAGATATGTTGCGGGCTTGTGTCTTAGATTTTAAAGGTAATTGGGATGAACACTTGCCACTGATAGAATTTGCTTACAATAACGGCTATCATGCTAGCATTCAAATGGCCCCGTTTGAGGCATTGTACGGGAGAAGATGTAGATCGCCAATCGGGTGGTTTGAGGTAGGTGAAGCGGAATTGCTAGGGCCGGATATGGTGTACGAAGCTATGGAAAAGGTCAAGGTTATTCAGGAGAGAATGAAAACAGCACAGAGTCGTCAAAAGTCCTATGCGGACGTTCGTCGAAGGGATTTGGAGTTTCAAGTCGATGATTGGGTGTTCTTGAGGGTATCTCCTATGAAGGGAGTCATGCGATTCGGAAAGAGAAGGGAAATTGAGTCCTAGGTATGTCGGGCCATATCGGATCGTTCAAAGGATTGGTCAAGTTGCTTATAGGCTAGAGTTGCCTCCTGAGATGTCATCGGTGCATCCGGTATTCCATGTGTCCATGTTGAAGAAAGTGATTGGAGATCCATCCACCATCATGCCAGTCGAAGCTATAGAGGTTAATGAAGATTTGTCATATGAAGAAGTTCCAGTTGCCATTCTTGATAGGCAAGTCAGTAAGTTGAGAAATAAGGAAGTTGCCTCTGTTAAAGTATTGTGGCGAAGTCAACAAGTTGAGGAGGCCACATGGGAAGCGGAAAAAGAGATGAAGGAAAAGTACCCCCGTTTGTTCGATCAAGCCTAGAAGAAATTAGGTGACCCTCCTACTCCTAGTAATTGTCATCTTGCCTAAGTTGTTTCCCTCTTAGTATTAGTAAAGTCCCCTTCATTTTGTAATGAGTTAAATGTGTTGTTACCTTGGGTCACTTGAACAGTTCTTGATAAATGAAAGCCTTATAAAGATTTACGTGTTTAATAAACAACTAATAGTAAGTGTAGATTGGTAATGGTTTGTTAAGTCTACATGGTGTGTTAAAATAGTTAAATAAGGTAAGAATTCATTGAAGTGACTAGTTTATGTGCAATTGTAACAATGTGATAGAATATGTGCATTCGTTGAGGTAAGAAAGTGTATACCAGTTGTGAAAAGTGTTGTAGTTGTATATTGTTGTTTGGTAATGTGTTTCGGGGGCCCTCTGACAGGTGGATATGTCCATAATACAAAGGAAACTCCGGCGAAATTTTTCTAAAATATAAGAGTTAGTCAAAATTTTGATGGTTGCATATCATGTCTTTCAAAACCAACTCATTTATTTCAAAATCCTCATTCGAGGACGAATGATCTTAAGAGGGGGGGAGGATGTAAGGCCCCGTAAAAATTTTGTGCATAAAACCTAGTAGCTGTGGTGTCATGGTCCGAATAATGTGTTAGGAATGCGTAGAACCCTTGGTAGTGATTTAAGTTTCAAAAATGTAGAGAATTAATTTTTCCGAAAAGTGTCCAATATGCGGTCAAGAATGCGATCGCAAACCTGACATGCGGACCGCATTCTTGCCGCAAAACGTTCCGGAGAGTTTCCCAAAAATCGTGTCAAAAGTGCGGTCGATATGCGATCGCATGTCAAATCTGCGGTGCACTTTGCGACCGCAGATCAAGCATGCGGACCGCATTCTGGCCGCATTCCTTAACAGAACTTGTGTAAAATTTGGGGCAATTCTGCGATCACTATGCGGACCGCATGTTGATTTTGCGGTCGCATAGTGTACCGCATAATTGACCCCGGCCCAGATTTTTGTAACATTTTGACCCGATCTCTTCTTTAATATAACACACTTCTTCTTCATTTTATCATATCATCTTACCAAAATTAGAGAGAGAAGAGAGGGTTTTTAGAGAGAGAAATCTTTCATCTTCAAAGATTGTTCCAACCATCTTAATTCCAAGGGATTTTAGGGCAAGAATTCAACTTCCCCAATCTTTTCAAGGTAAAAACCCTAACTATTTTCTTTGATTTTCAGTTTTAATTGGGTAAAGAGAGGTTTGCATATAATAGCTTTTAAAAATAGAATTTTTACACTCATGCATGATTATTGAACTTGATTTTTAGTAAAAAGAAGTGAGTAGAAGTAAGAGTCTTCAAGAACAAGGTTGGCAAGAGTAAGATAGCGGGGTAAGCATAAAGTAGGAAGTTAACGGAAGAAAACTCATTACCAGGTATGTATGGCTAATTTTGATTCTTGTAAAATCGCCCAAATGTGTGCGAATTGTTTTGGCATGTGTCAAATTGAGACATTTTACGTAATTCTTTGATTTCCTTGTTGAGCATTTGATTGATGTTGAACTACGTGTGGTGTGGTATGAAATATGAATTGAAAGATAAAAAGGTAATCGAGATTGGTAAAAAATTGGGAACAACCGTTGTGATGGCATATTTGGCTTATTGTGGAAGGAATTTGAAACACCTTAATTGTGGTAAATTGTTGAACATGATTATGTGGGCATTTTCGATTTTGGAATACTTGTAACTTGGTTTTGATATTGGCTTGAGAAGAAATTGAGAACATGAACCAATGTGTAAGTTGCTTATTTGAACTTGTTGAAATTGTGTGTAGTACACTTATCTGCTGTTTGAAATTGTTGTGTTTTCAACTGTAAGGCGGGGTCGTGTTGCGCGCCGCAACGTGGAGAAATAAGGTGTGGGTTGGGGTGATAAGGGTGGCCGAGGTAATAAGGGTGGTCAGGGGCAATAAGGATGGAAAGCGATCGAAATCGCTATTGAAAATTGATACAAAAATCAATAATGTGAAATTGTGAAAGGAGACAGCAGGAGAGTTTGCAACCTGTGGGGCACCGATTGCCCCTTTGTTTGACTACTTGTGCTTTACGTGATTGATTGGTTATTGTTAAATTGGTTGATCGTAGAAAGTGCTTTGTGTGAGAATTATTTGAAATGAGGAAAATGTGGAAACATGGTTGGGTGGCTTAATTAATTGTTGATGTAATTTAATGGCTTGAGTTTACTTGGGACAAAGTTTGTCCATACATACCAGTACAATTCAAGTGTACTGACGTCCCTTTTGCCGGGGCGCTACATTCGTGTCATGATTGTAGGTGGATCAGTAGCAGGCACTTCAGCTCATCGGCAGTAGTATCCTTCTCCTTCCACTGCCCGTTTTGGTGAGCCCCTTTCTTCCTCGGGGACTTGTGTGGTTCATGCCACTCGGTTTAGATTTCATTTTGGTTTTGTAAGGTATAGCCGGAGCCTTGTTACCGGCAAGTATTGTATTTCCCTTTTTGTATCCTAGAGGCTCCATAGACATGTAAACTGTAGGATTGTGGCCTATGTATATGTATGGGGCGTTGTAAATATAAATTATGAACTTGTTAGTGAATCAATCACATGGTTATGTTTATGCATTATGAAATCGGTCATTATTGGTAAAATATTTGGTTAATGAGAAACAATCAACACAGGGTTAACGCGTGGGAATGAAAGGCACCCAGGTCCGCTTGACTGGGGCAACTCGGTCAGGCGCCGGTCATGTCCCTCGATTTGGGGCGTGACAGTAGGTGACGTTTCTTGTACTTAGTTGTTTCTATTGCTTCACCCTTGACTAGGTTGACTCAGAAGGGTGCTCCATTTATGTGGTCCAAGGAGTGTGAGGAGAGCTTTCAAAAGCTCAAAATAGCATTGACCATGGCACCAGTCTTGATATTGCTGTCAGCTTCAGATTCTTATACTGTGTATTGTGATGCCTCGAGAGTTGGCATTGGATGTGTGTTGATGCAGAAGGGTAGAGTTATTGCTTATGCTTCTCGCCAGTTGAAGCCCCATGAAAAGAACTACCCTGTGCACAATTTGGAGTTAGCAGCCATAGTTCACGCTCTGATAATTTGGACACATTACTTATATGGTGTTTCTCGTGAGGTGTATATCGATCATCGCAGCCTTCAGAATTTGTTCAAACAGAAGGACCTTAATTTGAGACAGTGGGGGTGGTTGGAGTTACATAAGGATTATGACATTACTATATTGTATCATTCGGGGAAGGCCAATGTTGTGGCCGATTCTTTGAGCCGAAAGGCGGTCAATATGGGCAGCTTAGCTTATATTCCAATTGGGGAGAGGCCCTTTGCATATGATGTTTAGGCGTTGGCCAATCGGCTAGTGAGGTTGGATATTTCTAAGCTGAGCCAAGCGTTGGCTTGTGTTATTTCTCGGTCCTCTTTATATGATCGGATCAGAGAGCATCAGTATGATGATCCATATTTGCTTTTCTTTAAGGACATAGTTCTACACGATGATGCCAAAGATGTGACTATTGATAGTGATGGTGTTTTGAGGATGTAGGGCTAGATCTGTGTGCCCAATATAGATGGCCTTCGAAAGTTGATATTAGAGGAGGCTCACAGCTCGCGGTACTCCATTCATCCGGGTGCCACGAAGATGTACCAATACTTGAGGCAGCATTACTGGTGGAGGAAGATGAAGAAGGATATTGTTAGTCATGTAGCGAGATGTCTCAACTGCCAGCAGGTCAAGTATGAGCATCAAAGACCGGGTGGTGTTCTTCAGCGTACAGTTATTCTTGAGTGGAAATGGGAGCGGATTACCAGTGGTCTCCCTCGGACTTCGATGAAGTTTGATTTAGTGTGGGTGATTATTGATCAGCTGACCAAATCCGCACACTTCATTCAAGTATGTACTACTTGTTCATCAGAACTGTTAGCAGTGATCTTTATTCGGGAGATTCTCAGATTGCATGGGGTTCTAGTGTCTATCATATCATATAGAGGTACTCAATTCACTTATCAGTTCTGGAGGGAATTTCAGCGGGAGCTGGGTACGCAGGTAGAGTTGAGCACACCATTTCATCCTCAGACAGACGGACAGTCTGAGCGCACTATTTAGATCTTGGAGGATATTTTGTGTGCTTGTGTGATCGATTTTGGAGGTTCATGGGATGAGTTTTTGCCACTTGCATAGTTTGCCTACAACAACAGTTATTAGTCGAGTATTCAGATGGCCCCGTGTGAGGCGTTGTATAGTAGACAATGTAGATCTCCCATGGGATGGTTTGAGTTTGGAGAGGCTATATTGATAGGGACTAAGTTAGTTCAGGATGCTTTGGAGAGATTGAAGTTGATCGAGGAGAGGCTTCGCACAGCACAATCATGCTAGAAGAGTTATGCGGACCGTAAGGTTCAAGATGTGTCTTTCATGGTTGATGATAGAGTATTGTTGAAGGTTTCACCCATGAAGGGTGTTATGCGATTTGGAAAGAAGGGGAAACTGAGTCCCAGGTTCATTGGTCCTTTTGAGATACTCAGGAGGATTGGGGAGGTGACATATGAGCTAGCTTTGCCACCCAGCTTGTCCAGTATTCATCCAGTATTCCATGTGTCTATTCTCCGGAAGTATGTCGGGGATCCGTCTCATGTGTTGGACATCAGTATGATTCACCTTGATGGTGATCTATTCTAGGTAAACAGGTTCGAAAGTTGAGGTCCAAGGATATTGCTTCAGTTAAGATGTAATGGAGAGGCCGGCCCATGGAAGAGGCTACTTGGGAGGTCGAGCAGGAGATGCGAACCATATATCCACACTTATTTGAGAATCCAGGTATGTTTCTTGACCCACTCGAGGAGGAGCGTTTAATTAAGTTGGGGAGAATGTGCTGACCCGGTCTGTCATCACATGAGTTACCATCCCGTTTTCCTCGTTATATGCTTGTTTATGTTACAATATATGTGTTTGGCGAATTTGAGTCAATTCGGATCGAGTTTGGTAGGAAATGAGACAAAGTCTCTTTGATGAGGGAATAGTTGGAAAAAGTCAACCGGATGTTGACATGTGAGTTAGAGGGCTTGAAATCGAATTCTGATTGTTTGGGTAGCTTCGAGAGATCATTTCTGGCTTAGGAGAGTGATCGGAATTGAATTTGGAGGTTTGGTGTAGTATTAGGCTTGAATTGGCGAAGTTAGAATTTTGGCGAAATCCAATCGATGTGTGAGATTTTGATACGGGAGTCGGAATTGAATTTCGACAGTCAAAGTAGCTTCGTTAGGTGATTTTGGATATGTCTGCAAAATTTCAGGTCATTCAGACATCGTTTGGTCGGGTTTTGGCTTGGATGTTGGTTTCAGAAGTTATAGTTAAAACTTAGACTTGAATCCGCCTTGATTTGATGATTTCCTTGTTTAAGGGTTTGTTTTTATGATTGGAACAAGTTCATATTGTGTTTTGGAGTAGGTTGGTGGTTTTCGTTGGGGTCCCGGGGGCCTCGGGGTGAACCCGGGGGTCCAAACGGACCATTTTTGGAGTTGTGCACAGTCAGCTTTTGCTGTCATAATTGCAGGTTCATTTTGTTCTCTACGATCGCATGGGAAGCCCTGTGATGGCGTAGAAGGATTTTGGGAGGCAACATTTTTGTTCTCTGCGATCGTAGAGATGGGGGTGCGATTGCATAGTTGGGCGAGGTTGTTCACTGCGGTCGCAGGCTGTGTAACGTGATCGCATAGAATTTTTTTGGGGCCAGTGGAATTAGTTATATGTGATCATAGGTGGAAGGATGCGATCGCATAGTTCCAGATTTTTGTGCATTGCGATCGCAGGTGAGAGGGCGCGATCGCATAGAGGAAATTAAGTGACGGACAGACCTGTTAAGTAACATTTTATCCGCGAGGGTTTTCATTATTCACCATTGTTGGGCATGTTTTGGAGCTAGGGAACGTGGGATTAAGAGGTTTTCACCTATATTTCGATTGGAGGTAAGTTTATTGGTCCAATTACATAATTTTATCCTAGAATCTTCATCTAAATCACTGAAAATTTGAGGATTTGAGATGTATCAATGGAGGATTTTTGCTCTAAGCCTAGGTTATAGAAAATCACTGATTTGAATGGGCAAACTGAGTCCGATTTTGATAAACTTTATATGCATGGACTCGTGGCGAGATAAGAATTCTGAAAATGTGGCTTTTGTATATTTTCAAGAAGCGGGTCCGGGGGTCGGGTTTTGGCAACTTTGTAATTTTTGGTGTAATTCGAGTCATTTTGATTGGGTTATGTTCCTTTAGCATATTTTGATGAATTCTTATTGGTTTTGATTAGATTTGGCATCCGAGGAGGTCGATTTGTGAGGAAAGCACAAGGAGATCTAGGACTTTGGCCGGTTTGAGGTGAGTGGTAGTAATAATTGATATACTGAGGGTTTAAAATCCCGTATTTGCACTATCCAGTGCTATGTTGAGATGAAACACGCATCATGTGAAGAGCGTGGGGGTATTGTGACTGGGGATTTGGACTTGGTCCTTCCCGATTGATCGTTTACAGTACATATTGACTGAGACTGAGCTTATACCTATATAAATGTGCTAGTTTCCATGTTTGGGGCCTTGTGCCGATCTGTAGAATATTAGGGAAGCATGTAGAGATAAATGACCTCGATATTAGTTAAATACATACTCTCAGCCGTATTCATAGTTGTATAGCATGACATGAACTAGTACTAGATATGTACTCTAAGTGAGAATACCTAGGGTTGAATACCCTGTTCTAGCTGAGTGGCCTGAGAGGCCGAGTCTATATTGACTGAGAGGGGTCGAGGATCCATTATGAGGTATTGATATATATACCGGATCGGGCTGCACGCCGCAGCAGTATATACATATACATGTATTGGATCGGACTGCACGCCGCAATGTTATATATATGATATATATATATGGATCGGACTGCACGCCGCTGTACTATAGCGTTTGGGCTGAAGAAGCCCCTCCGGAGTCTGCACACACCCCCAGTGAGCGCACTATATATTATTGGATCGGGTTGCGCGCCGCAGCAGTATATCTATTATATTTGATCGGGCTGCACGCCGCAGCATTATATATACATATATATATTAGATCGGGCTGTACGCCGCAACAGTATGAGTGAGGATCGGGTGCACGCCGCGGCAGGGTTAGATCAGTGTTGGATCAGTGTGAGATAGTAGTGGACTGGAACTGGACTTACCATTGTAGAGATGATTTACTTGTACGGTTATTCCTAGAACTGTTTAGTGATAATACAGGTGTTCTTACTTTCGGTTATTATTTATTATTGCTACTCACTGAGTTGAAAGATACTCACCCCACTCCTTGCACTTTATGTGCAGATACAGGTATTCAGGAGGGCAGTTGAGCTATACGCAGCTTCTATTCTCTATTACCAACCGAGGAGACATCGAGGTAGCTGCCGGTGTTCGCAGGACCCGATCTCTCCCTCCTTCTATTTATGTCTTTTATCATTCCACTTAGACTTGGATTGTATAGGGTGTTTCTTTTCTGTTAGAGGCTTAGACTTGTGACACCGGATTCATTGGGTTGTATTTTATATATTTCTATTTCCGAATTGTTGTTTCTATTATGAAAACAGGCTAGTTAACTCTAAATGGATCAGTATTTATTAATAATTGACTGGTTATATGAAAAATGATCGGGCTTTCCTAGCAATGTGTTGGGTGCCATCACGACCGGGGTTTGGGTCGTAACACATGTTTACTTTTACATTAGTTTTAAAATTACATTGAGTGTAAGTACTTGCTTTTTAAATAAATATTTTAGTATTACTGAACTATATACATGCATAATTATAAAAAAAATAACTTAAATAAGATATTATTGCATAAACGTTAATATATTATATGATAAAGATATGTAAAGTTTGTTTTAAAGCTCCAATTAATATTTTCTTTTACATTTATTGATTATCTAATGAAAAATTATCCATGTTAAGAAAACGAAAACAAAAGAATAATAGATTAAAAGAAGTAATATAATTATCAATTGAGACAGAGAAAGAAACACATATATTGATGATTAATTGTTATCAGAATTATTGGTTTATTCATGATTAATATGTAATCAAAATAAACAGTGTCTATGAAAACGGCAAAGAGTTGCTATCGGGCTATATTTTTTGAAGTAACAAACTAACTTTTACCAATCAAATACAGTATCGTATTTAAATTATGATTCAGAAGTGAACTTGAGAAGACAAAATTTTGAAAATATAAACTCCCCAAACAAATACAAGCAAGGTCTAGGTAATTACTTTTTTTTTATTCTTGAAAATAACATATATGTATTTTAGATCGTCTAACAACTTTTGTAAATGATGTAAGACTAACGTATTTTCCTCATGTTTACTATGTGCAATAGTTTTTAATTATATTGAGATGTTTAAATATCTTTTTGTGAAAAATTAAAGTTAATTTTTTGGAGAAACATAGAATTTTCTAGAATGTCCTAGTGTAGTATTCTTGATATTTATCTAGTAGACATGTCTAGATATTCTAGAGTGGGAAGTTAAGAAAAATCTAGATATTCTAGAGTCTTGGATATTTAAGAAAGATATTAGTAGAAGGTGATAGAATTGTCTAAATTATTTTTGTATCTAGAATCATCCCTAAACAAATATAAATAGGAGTAGCCTTAGGGATTTGTAACCAAGCCAAATTCAAGAAAGCTTTCTTTCCTAAACAAAGTTCTCTCCAAATATTTCTTCTTTGAAAGTTTCTTCTTCCTTAGTTGAATCTTCCTTTTTTAGTTAACGATCTTGGGCTAGCAGAAGGTTTCCAAATAATACTTTTCTTCTGCTATTCTTTACATGGTATCAGAGCCATAAGGCGGCTTCTAGATTTCAAAGTCGAGTTAGTGGTTGATTCAACTGGTCTTTTCTAAATGGATTTTGGTTGTCGTGTTAATGGACTGGGGATGGATTTATTGAACCAGTCCAATGTGACGACCTAAAGGGTCATCACCTATTTTTCTCACTTTTTTCGCACTCCGAGGCCTTGAAAACCTCATTCTATATTGCCTCGATTTACGTGCACGATCCGGGCATGTAGCCGGAAAGATTTTGTGGTAGAATATATGAATTGTATGAGAAATTTGAAGAAAAAGGATATTAATATTGCTATAGTTGACTTCGGTCAACATGTTTGGTAAACGGACCCGGACCCGAGTACGGACGGTCCGTAGGAAATATGGGACTCGGACATGCGTCCGGAGTCGAATTCTGAGGCCTAGAGCCTAAGTTATGGATTTTTCTGTGAAATTATTTTTGCTATAATTATTAAAGGAAAATGAATTAAATAACTTTGGTATCGGGCTCGTATTTTAGTTCCGACGCCTGGTACAAGTCTTAAATATTATATATGTGCTTTCTGCAACGTTTGGTGACATTTGGATGTCGTTTGATGTGTTTTGAACCTTGAGTTCCAAATTTGAAAGTTATGAAAACTAGAAGAATGATAATCATGAACTTAAGGCTTGATTTGATGAAATCGATGTTATATTGGCGATGTGATTGCATGATCAAGTTTATAACATGTTTTTGATGTTGTGTACATGTTTGGTTTGGAGCTTGGGGGGCTCGGGTAAAGATTTGATAAGCCGTTGGTTCAATTTCTTAAATTTTACACAGCTGGTTTTTCACCCAGCTGGTATCTTCGCAAATGCGAAGATTTTCTCGCAATTGCGAGAAGTCCCAAACTGGCCTTGGTCCGCAAATGCGAACCATGCTTCGCAAATGCGAAGTTGGCAGGGTTGCGCCGTGGTTCGCAAATGCGAACTTAACCTCGCAAATGCGAGGCCTTCAGTATTTCGCCTGGCTTCGCAAATGCGAAGCATTTGTCGCAAATGTAAGAAACCCAGAAGCCCAGCCTTGTTCACAAATGCGATCACAAAGTCGCAAATGTGACTCTGTCAGTCCCCAGACCTGTAGTTGCGAACAAATGTTCGCAATTACGATATCCGCAGCTGTGCAATTTTATACATAAACGAATTTTTTAGTTCATTCTTCATTCTTTCAAAAACCCACACACTACACACGAACCCTCAAGAGCAAATTCACTCCAAAATAATTGTAAGTCACTTTTCACTCAATTCTTTCAATTGCGAACAACATTAAACATGTTTTTCAATAGAAATCAAAGGTTTTTATGGTAGAAATTCTTATTTTTGGGTAGAACCTAGGGTTTTCATGAATTGGGTAATTGGACCTCGAATTGAGGTCCGATTTTGAAACAAATTATATATTTGAACTCGTGGGGGAATGGGTAATCGAATTTTGGTCCGAACCCCGAGTTTCGACCACGTAGGCCAGGGGAGTTTTGGGGTAAACTTTGGGAAAACTATTTTTAAGCATTCAAACCAAGTTATTTAGTATTTATTAATGTAATGGAATCAATTGTGAATAGATTCGAGCTAGTTGAAAGCGGAAATCTGGGTAAAGCTATAATTGAAGGATAATTTGGACTTCAAGGCTAGAGGTAAGTGTTTGTTCTATTCTAGCTTGAGGGAATATGATTATGTGCTATGTGCTATGTGATCGAGTGCGGTGTATGGGCTGTGGTGACGAGCATCCATACACTGGCATCTAGCATGACCGTGAGTCATTGTTGATATTTGTTGTGAGATATCTTAAAGATGAATTGTTGAACCCTTGCCGAGTTGTGAAATTGTACATTGTTTTCCCTTGCCGGGACTTATTGTGAAGTGAAATATTATTTTCCCTTGCCGGGACCTTGTTGTGATGATTATTGTTTCCCTTGCCGGGACGGTTCATGATTATTGTTTTCATTCTCTGCCCTTAACTATGACTGTTATTTGGGTGAGGAAGAGTGATAATGCACGAAAGGTGATGACGTGCCTTATTTTACTGTTATTGCACGAAGGTTAATATCGTGCCTTATTGTTGATTATGCACGAAGGTTAATGTCGTGCCTTGTTATTGATTATGCACGAAGGATCATGCCGTGCCTTGTGATATTGATTAGGCACGAAGGGTAATGCCGTGCCTTGTTATTGAACCATGCACGAAGGATCATGCCGTGCCATGGATGTGAGGATGAGAGTAAAAGCACGAAGGGTGATGCCGTGCACTTTATTTGCTTATTTGGTGAGGATGAGAGTAAAAGCACGAAGGGTGATGCCGTGCAACTACTTGCTATTCCTTGACTTGATATTACCTGTTTCCATTATACTTTGGTTTCCTTTGTTGATTTAATAACCGTTTTTAACTATTGAGCTTTCCTCTTATGATATTCCTTCTTGAGTTTGTTATTTGATTATTTCTTGTTACCTTGTGGTGTATATATGTATATAGAACTGTACAGGTTTATGTGAGTGTCTGGTCCTAGGCTTGTCACTACTTCGCCGGGATAGGCCAGGCACTTACCAGCACATGGGGTCGGATTGTGCTGATACTGCACTTCTGTATGTTTTTGCACAGGTCCAGGTATTGATCAGGAGCAGCAGCAGTAGAGTCTTGCGTGGGAGTTGAGCATATCGTGACCGAGGTAGCTTGCAGGCGTCCGCAAGCCCGGCATCTCTTCCACTTATTTATATTATTAGCTGTAGTCTCCTTGATCCGAGACAAATAGATTTATGTTATTTTTCCTTCAGACCTTTATGTGTAGTATTCAGTAGTAGTTCGTGAGTTGGTGACTCCACATCTTGGGTAGAGGATTTCATTATTGTTTTACCTTGGTACTACTTATTTCTATTTTGATAAGTCTTCCGCATTTATTCAATTAATGTTATGGTTCTTGTTAATAAAATTGAGTATGAAACATGGGTAAAAATAGGTTAATGTCGAATACAGTGGCTTGCCTAGCTACCACGACTAGGCGCCATCACGATCCCGATGTTGGGGGAAAATTGGGGTCGTGACATCCAATTACAAAGTATAGAAGAGTTGTATGGAGTCATACCTTGTAGGTGAGGAATTGTGGGAAGTTGTCAATGGGAGTAACACAAGTCCTCCTGATGACGCACCGAAAAATAGCAATACGCATAAGAAGTGGAACAGATTAATGCTAAGGCGGAATTTATCCTGAAGAGGTCTATCTCTTCTAATTTATGTAATCATATTATAAGGTGTAAATCAGCTCATGAAATATGGAGGACCTTCGATCGATTGTTCAACAAGAAGGATGAAGCTCGGCTACAGATTTTGGAGAATGAGTTAGCTAACACCACTCAAGGTAATCTCTCTATCGCTGAGTATTTTTTAAAGGTTAAAAATCTGTGTTCCGAAATTTCTCTATTGAATTCGGAAGAAGCTATCTCTGAAGCACGAATAAGAAGAATCATTATTCGTGGATTAAAGTCAGAATATATTTCATTTGTTACATCGATTCAAGGATGGGTTCAACAATCATCTTTGGAAGAATTTGAGAATTTGTTGTCGTCACAAGAGCTACTAGCCAAACAAATGGCTGGTGTATCTATCAAAGATGGGGAAGGAAATGCTCTTGTTGCCGATAAGAGAAACTATAAAGGGAAATCAAGAGATAGCATGCACTTTCAGTACTCAAGTGGTTCAAGCTCGCCGGGAAAGAAGGGGGAGTCTTTTAGTAACGGTAAAAAGCTTTTAAAATGTTACCGTTGTGGCAAAGTTGGAAATATAAAAAGATATTATCGAGTCAAAGAGAGCAATATGGCTCAAACCAAGAAAGTTGCTGAAGAAGAAGAAAAAAAAGAAGACCGGGGAAAGTGTTTCGCATCGGAGACTCGAGCAATAAATGCCATGGCTTCCATAAATTTTGTAAGAGACTGGATCGTGGATTCAGGATGCGGGCACCATCTCACTAGAGATCAAGCCAAATTCTCCACCTTTCACGAATACAACAAACATGATGTCATTGTTACAACTGACAATACAGTCCATAATATGGAGAAGGAAGGCACTGTTGTGATCAATGAGAAGCAAAAAGATGTTATCGCCCTAAACAGTGTCTTCATGTTCCAGGTATGAAGAAAAATCTATTTTCAGTTGCAAATTTTGTAGATGCTAGAAATTATTTACTATTTGGCCCACGTGATGTGAAGTTCCTCCGAAATATCAAGGCGCTCAAGGCAGATATCGTTCACTCAGGTAAGAGAGTTAATGATTTATATGTCTTATCTGCCTCTAATTCATATATTGAGAAAATGAGTAGCAATGATAATACATATCTTTGGCATGCTAGACTTGGACATCTAAGCATGGATAAATTAAAAGCCATGGTAAAGTTGAATCTAGTAAAAGGTTTGCCTAACTTAAGAAATTTTGGTGGAGGTGAGATTTGTGAAGGATGTCAATATGGAAAGGCACATCGTCTTCCATTTGACAGATCCTTGTCAAGGTGTAATGCCCCACTAGAACTTATTCACAGTGACTTGATGGGGCCAACGAGAACTCCTTCATTCTTCGGCAATTCTTATATGCTAATCTTTATTGATGATTTTACTAGATTCACTTGGATTTATTTTGTGAAGCATAAGTCAGATGTTTTCAGTAAGTTTGTGGAGTTCAAAGAAACAGTTGAAGGTGAACTCAATTTCAGAATAAAGCGGTTGCGGATTGATAATGGCGGTGAGTTCACATCAAATGAGTTTCTTTCTTTTTGTCGTCATCATGGCATCAAAAGAGAGCTGACATGCGCTGATACGCCACAATAAAATAGAGTGGCTGAAAGGAAGATCCGACACTTAACTGAGACATGTAAGAGCCGACTTCATGCCAAAAGTTTACCTAGAGCCTTGTGGACTGAAGGCATGAAATGTGCAGCGTATGTGATTAACATGATGCCGCTTTCTACAAACAATATGAAGTCTCCCTATGAATTAATGTTTGGAGAAAAGCCTAGCATGAAACACCTCAGGGTTTTTGATTCTATTTGTTATGTTCACATTCCAGATTCTCAACGGAGCAAGTTAAATGCCAAGGCAAGGAAATGCATCTTTGTCGGATATGATGAAAGGAAAAAGGGATGGAAGTGCATGGATCCTAAAACCCATCTCTTTGTTGTCTCAAGGGATGTCATATTCGACGAAGTGTCTTTATATTATGGAGCTGCATTGGATGAAGTGAGTTCAAAAACCTTAAATAATGGAGATTCAAGCTTTCCCATCGCAGGTGCTTCTCTAGATAATACAGTTGCTGAGGAGTTAAGAGAAAGGGGGAGTCCTGGACCTCAACAACATGAAACTCAACAAGAAGATGATTCAAGTGGTTCGGGAAGGCCAAAAAGAACTATTATCAAGCCAGCTCGCTTCAGAGATGAAAATGTTGTCAATACGTACTTATGTTCCTTTGCAAGACCAATTGAAGAACCTTCATTTCTGTTCCTTTGCAAGACCAATTGAAGAACCTTCAGTATTTTGGGAAGCAAGACGAGCCAGAAAAATAGTGCTGAGATCTTCACCAAGACACTTCCTAAAGCATCGGTTGAGTTCTTCCGCGACAAGCTTGGGATATATTCCAAAAAATCATTTTAAGGGGGAGTGTGAAAAATTAAAGTTGATTTTTTTGGAGAAACATAGAATTCTCTAGAATGTCCTAGTGTAGTATTCTTGATATTTATCTAGTAGACATATCTAGATATTCTAGAATGGAAAGTTAAGAAAAATCTAGATATTCTAGAGTTTTGGATATTTAAGAAAGATATTAGTAGAAGGTGATAGAATTGTCTAGGTTATTGTTGTATCTAGAATCATCCCTGGACAAATATAAATAAGAGTAGCCTTAGACATTTGTAACCAAGCCAAATTCAAGAAAGCTTTCGTTCCTAAACAAAGTGCTCTCCAAAATTTTCTCCTTTGAAAGCTTCCTCTTCCTTAGTTGAATCTTCCTCTCTTAGTTAACGATCTTGGGATACACACTACAACATATTTGAATACAAATACTTTGAGCTTTATTTTATAATATTACTAAATAAATTTAGAATAGATAATATCACGTGCAAAGCACGTGTAGAGAGACTAGTACCAAACAAAACAACGAAATAATATGAGAGGTCTCGAGTTCGAACCGTGGATAAGAAAAAATTCTTGGTAGGGAGTGCTTTTCCCCGAATGGGTCCTTACACGGCGCGAATTCGAATATAATCGGGCTCCAATACAGACACTGAACATTGAATGGAAACCTAAAAAAAGGAAATAGCTAGGCCGAAGTATCACATCAAACTTAAATTAGGTAGAAGGCAATATATATAATTTCTGCTGATAATTGATCGACAATTCACTATTTTTATATCTCAAGGAACTATAACTATATATGTTAGCCGTGAAATTATTATCAAAGTTGCGGTAGAAAGAATATGATGAACCCTCGCATTTTAACCAGTTACGAGTTTAAGTCACGAGAATGAAAAAATTCCTAATGGATATAGAAATTAGTTAAGAGTCTCAATTCATATACGTTCAGGTAAAAAATAAAAAATGCATCGAAGTAAAAATATAGAAATTAGCCATTTTGGGTTAGGATTTGAAGGTAATTTGAAAGACAATTCACATGTAAAAGTTGTATTTTCAAGAAGCAAATTATTTTGAAGACACTGCTGTTATTCTCGAAGTTGTTCAAATACCAAGCAACACTCATAAATATGAAGTCCAAGTTATACTTGTTAAGAAAATTAACTCATTAAACATCCAAATTTCAAGTTTTTAAAAAGTTTATATGACTTTGACACTTCTCGTATAGATTATATGGAATATATTTATATATAGTTATGTACAAAATATGTAAATACAAAACCCATCATAAAAATAAATTCCAGTATTTTTTGAAAATTATCGGTAAGAAAGAAGGGGTGTATTGTTTTCTGTTTTAAGAAAAAGAAAAATCCCAAAATATTTGTCTTTTTTTTTTTTTGGATGAAGGGGTTTAGGCCTCATTTGTTTTTTTTAAGATTAAGACGTCTGAATCTGAATACATATCTGAATATTAAGATGTATATTAAGATTAAGACATCTGAATGTGAATACACATCTGGATATTTAAGATGTGTATTAAGATCTGAATACCAAAAATTAAGACTGTTTGATTTTTAACATCTGAATGCATAAAATTTATCTTTATTTGAAAAAAATATAATATTCTATTAATAAAATATATAGTTTTAAAATATGAAAGTTGTTGGTAGTGATGGCTATCAGGTGAATACCGACTAAAGGCGGTGGTTGGTGGTAGTTTTGGTTGATCATGGTGGTTCATGCTAGTAGCTAGTATTATATGATTGATGATTGTGGTGGTAGGTAGTGATAGTTAAGAATGACGAGTGGTTATTTGTGATTGAGGAATGTGGTGGTAGGTTATAATGATAGGCGGTGCCGACTGCGGTTGTTAATGGTGATGAGGTGGTTGGTTGTGGTAGTTGAGGTAGATAAATGTTGAATGTGAGTGACAATGATGATGGTCGGAGTGGTGGGATGGTGGATGGTAATGGTCGATAATGGTGGCAGCTATGATTGAGGATGATGGTGACGTGGTGGTGGTTGTAGTAGTGGTGCCGGCAGTGGCTGAGTATGGTGGTGGCGGCGGCATGGTGGTAGTTGATAATGGTAGGCGGTGGAGACAATTAATAATGAATATGCGATAGCATCTTAATGAAATTAAGTCCCTGTTACATATCTTAATCATACAGACCTATTCAGACCCATTAAGTGAATGTTAAGTAAAAAAATAAGCACACTTAATGATTAAGATCTGAATAATTAAGATTCAGATTTTAAAAACAAACACACTTAATGTCTGAGATATGAATAATTAAGATTCATACTATCATTAAGTGCAAACAAATGAAACCTTGGTCCAGTGCACTTCAAATTTATGGACATGCTATCCCTTTGCACTAAGGTGATGCCAAATAAAGTTTGCAACGGAGGTAAAAGGCAAAATACATAAGTTGTCATCTAACCTATGGCCCAAATTCCCCTTACACATTTTCTGTGGACGATAATAATATTACACACGCAATATTTCTAAAGTGTATTTAGTATTGTGATGACCCGATATGTCATATTATGTTTTAAAACGTAATTATGTGTTTTGAAGCCTTAAATACCTCATCTTAGCCTCCTCGATTTGCATGCGCAATCCTAATATTTTTTTAAAAAACTTTTGAGTTAAAAACTAAGAAAATATGAAAATTTTGCCTTAAAATCTATTTGAGTTGACTTAGGGTAGACATTTTGAGCAAACAGATCTGGATTCGTATTTGACGATCTTTGCGGGTCCGTATCGTAATTTGGGACCTAGGCGTATGCCCGAAATCGAATTGAGAGATCCCCAGCTCGAGTTATTATTTTTTATAAAAAATTAAAAGTTAGAAAATTTCATAATTTTTAAAAATTGACTGATGTTTGGTATTGTTGATACCGGTTCGTATTTTGGTTTCAGAATACGGTATAGGTCCATTACAATATTTATGACTTGTCTGTCAAATTTGGCGAGAAACGGAGTTGGTTTGGCGTAATTCGGACGCCCGGATGTTAAAATAGAAGTTCATTAGTTTTTTCTTGAAAACTTCATTTGATTTGGTGTCAAATTCGTAGTTCTATATGTTATTTTGGCGATTTGATCGCGCGAGCAACTTCATATGATGAGTTTCGGATAGGTTACAAAGTGATTTTGAACTTAAATGAAATGGTAGTGCTTCAGATCAGCAGACATCGCATTTGTGAGGTTTTTTACGAAGGAAACATCACATTTGCGAGCAGAGGGTTGGGGGTGGACTTTCGCAATACGGAGATATAGGGTCGCATTTGCGATCCCCCCAGGTCTGCATTTGCGAACATTTTGTTCGCATTTGCGTAGGCAGTAGGAATAGTCACTCTCCGCACTTGCGAAAATTTGTTCACATTCGCGGGTTCGCAATTGCGAACCCCATGTGATAATTGTGACACATGCACCTGATCAAAATATGCAATTGATAGGATTTGTTTCCATTCTTCAAATTTTCAAAACTAGAAAACACTATAGGCGATTTTTAAAAGAACTTTTCTTCCTCGGATCATTGGTAAGTCATTCCAATGTATTTTTTTCAGTCTTTCATTACATTTCCTAAGATTCAACCTAACATCTAGTGTTTTCATGGTGGAAATTGAGGATTTGGTACAATTAGGGATTTTTATAAAATTGGGATTTAGACCTCAAGTTGAGGTCAGATTCCAAAATAAATTACATAACTTGGCTCGGGGGTGAATGGAGAATGGGTAATTGGGTTTTGGTCTGAATTTTTGGTTTGGATCAAGAGAGCTCGGAATTGATTTTGTTGACTTTTTAATAATGACCTAAATTGAATCCTTTGCGATCGTAGGTAGTTCGTAAGGCTTAATTTGAATCGTTTGGTTGGTAATTTGCTAAAGTCTATTGGTTCGGAGGCTTGTTTGAAAGGCAAAAATGTGGCTAAGCTTTAAATTGATCCTTGAAGCGAGGTAAGTATCGTGGTTAACCTTGACCTGAGAGATTAAGATTTGTTTGTCTATTTGCTACATGTTTAGATGTTAGGTACAACGTATATTTAAGGTGACGAGTACTTATGCGTTATTGTCGGGTTAAAGCATGCGGGTAGGACTTGTTCCTTGTATTTATTGCTCACTTTGATCATGTTACCCAGGCTTAGACTAGCTACTTATTGAATTGATCATTCTTGCTATGCTTACAGGCTTTTTGTGATAATTGAGCATTGTATTTTAAGTTGAGATTGGTATTGTAGAATCATTATAGATGTAAGGCTTGTTCTTGTTGATTCTATATATCTTTTGTTACTTGTTCATTGTTATATGGTAAGGGAGAATGTTAATGCACGAAGGGTGGTGCCATACCGTATGTGAGTGTTAATGCATGAAAGGGGTGATATACCATATTGTGAGAGTTAATGCACGAAAGGGTGATGCCGTGCCATATTTTTTAGAGTTGAAGCACGAAGTGTGATATCATGCCGTTATTATTGTTTCACTGTGAGGCTAAGAGTAAAAGCATAAAGGGCGATGCGATGCAGTTATATTCATTGTGTTTACTCGTTTTTCTAGTTAAAGGCATATTGACTGTTCTAGTTATCATTTCTGTTGTAACTATCGTACTTTGTACCCTCGCATGTCACTTCCCAATAGTACATGTTTAGCTTTTATTTGTTGTTATCTTGTACGTATAATATATCTGCATAGGTTTATTACGTTTGTGTCTTGTCATAGTCTCATCACTACTTTGCCAAAGTTAGGCTCGGCATTTATGAGTACATGAGATTGGTTGTACTCATACTACATTCTGCAATTCTTGTGCTAACGTTGATACTAGCCCTAGCTGTTTGTGAGGCGTAGCAACTTGGATTTTATCATTGGAGACTCGAGATAGATCTGTTGACGTTCGCAAACCTTGAAGTTCCCTCATATTTCCCTTATTTTACTATTTCTTTTCGTTTAGAACAGTAACCCTGTTTGTAGAAATTCTAGAAGCTCGTGAGTTGTGACTCCAGATCCAGATTGTATTAGATATTATGGGATTTAATGTTATTCCGCACTCAGTTTTAAATTCTATTTGGCTTAACTATTTCTATTATTCAAATTGACTAAAATTGTCTTAAAGAATCCTCTAACGTTGGCTTGCCTAGTAAGTGAAATATTAGGCGCCATTATGGCCCCAAAGGTGGGAATTCTGGATCGTGACAAATTGGTATCAGAGCACTAGGTTGCCTAGATCTCACGAGTCACAAGTAGGCTTAGTAGAGTCTTGAGGCTCGGTACGAAGAAGTATGCGTTTATATTCCAAAGGCTTTGAAGTTTAGGAAAAATTTCACTTCAATTCTTCGTTGTAGTGCTATTTTGTTCTCTCATTGCTAATTTAACTTTTATAGTCATATTCTCTCGTAGATGGCGATAACATGTACCGTGCCCTCAGCTGGACATCAGTCGGAGCCCCTACTGGTAGCTCCTACGAGAGGCATAGATCGAGGCTGAGGTCGTGGCATAGGTCGAGGCTGAGGTCGTGCCAGAGGTCGAGGTCGAGGTCGTACCATAGGCCGAGGCAGGGGCAGAACTCAACCCATAGCTCGAGCACCAGCACCAACACCAGCAGTGGAGCCTCATATGGAGTTTGATGAGGAGGTTTAGTTCAAACTATGCATGTTGGACAAGCTCGGGTCCCAGAGTGGTTCATCGCCATCCTAGTGCTTCCGAGCGCTCCAATGAGTTTAGTGGACCTTATGGAGAGTGTGGTCCAGACCGGTACATTTCCTATGGAACAAGCCATCTCTTAGTCTGGAGGAGGAGCACCGACTCCCGCTACCTACACTAGAGCATATGGCTCCCCAGTATCAGACTCCAGCAGTCGAGCCAGTTGGGTTAGTTCAGCCGGTTGATGGACTAGTGATGTCTTCTGAGGGCTTTTGAGATTGGACAAGTTCACCAAGCTCTTTCCAGTTTATTTCAGTGGTGCACCTTCTGAGGACCTACAAGATTATCTTGACCACTGCTATGAGGTGTTGTGGAACATGGGGATAGTTGAGACTAATATGGTCAATTTTGCTGTGTTTTAGATGATGGGTTCCACCGAAAGATGGTGGAAATATTTTGTATCGACCAGACCAGCTGGGTCTCCTGCTCTTACTTGGGACCAGTTCTCTCAGATATTCCTTGAGATGTTTCTTCGTGTCACACTGAGAGAGCATTATTGTAGGCAGTTCGAGGCTCTCTAGCAAGACAGTATATCAGTCACTTAGTATGAGTCCCATTTTTATGGATCTGGCCCGTCATGCTATTCATCTACTTCCTACTGAGAAAGAGGGGGTGGGGAGTTTTATTGAGGGACTTGCTGGGATTATCAAGTTGTAGAAGGCCAAGAACACCAGGAGTGAGATTTCTTTTCAAACAGCCGCCAATATCGCCAGACGAGTCGAGATGGTTCTTGCACATGGGTAGATCAAGGGTCTAACAAGAGGCATTGTCATTTTGGCGAGTTCACTAGTGGCTCATCTGGAGGCAGGGGTACTTTTGGTATACGCCATCCTTCCAAGTCATTTCATTCAACTCAGGTGGTCGTGGCCCTTATATGCCTAATTCAGACCAGCTAGCCTATAGTGCACCACTATCTCCTATTAGTGCACCTTTGCTCTAGAGCTTTTGGGGTGGTTACTCAGGTTGTCAGGGTCAATTTCAGGGTGGTTATACTTGTGGTGATCTGAGGCACATTGCTAGATTTTTCCCTCAGACATCGAGTAGTTAATAGCATCGGGGTTCTTGTTCCATGGTCCTAGTACTGAGTGCTTCACCACCTGCTCAGACAACTAGAGGTAGGGTTCAAGCAGCTAGAGGTGGAGGTCAGCCTCCTAAAGGTAGGGGTCAGCCAACTAGGGCCCATTTTAGAGATATAGTACAAAGTGGTGGGGCCTAGCGCCGATGCTAAGCTTTTCCATCCAGGCTTAAGGTTGAGTCATCTGACGCGGTTACCACATATACTGTTTTATTTTGCAGTAAATATGCTTAGTTCTATTTTATCCGGGTTGTACTTATTGCTACATGTCATCCTATTTTTCTTCATATTTGGTTGTATCTCGTGATTATCTAAGTGCTCATATGTATGTATCTATGCCTGTGGGAGATGTTATTATTGTAAATTATGTTTATCATTCATGTGTGGTTACCATTGCGTATGTTATCTTATCATTGTAGATTTTGATGTTATTTTGGGTATGGGTTATTTGTCACCTTATCATGCTATATTGGATTGTCATGCCAAGACAGTGACCTTAGCCTTTCCGGGGTTGCCTCAGTTAGAATATAGAGGGAGTCCTGGCCATTCTACCAGTAGGGTTATCTCTTATGTGGTTAAGAAGGGGTGTCTATCTAATTTGGCTTATGTCCGTGATTCTAGTGTGAAGGTTCCTTCCATGGATTCAGTACCAGTTGTTTGTGAGTTTCTTGAGGTGTTTCCTATAGAATTATCGGGGATGCCACCGACAGGGAAATAGACTTCTACATTGATTTGGCTCCGGGCACTCACTATTTCTATCTGCCATACTAAATGGCCCAGCCAGAGTTGAAACAATTGAAAGATAAGTTGCAATATTTACTTGATAAGGGCTTCATTAGACTAATTATCTCGCCCTAGCATGCTCCCGTGTTTTTTGTGAAGAAGAAAGATGGATCGATGAGGATGTGCATAGATTACCGGCAGTTGAACAAAGTCACTTTCAAGAACAAGTATTTATTATCGAGGATTGATGACTTATTTGATTAGCTTCAGGGTGCCAAGGTATTTTAAAGATCAATTTGAGGTGTGATTACCATCAGTTGAGGATTAGGGCATCCGATGTCCACAAGACAGCTTTTCAGACTTGGTGTGAGCATTATAAGTTTCTAGTGATGTCATTTGGGCTGACAAATGCCCCAACAACATTTATGGATTTGATGAACCATGTCTTCAAGCACTATTTGGATTCCTTTGTGATTGTGTTTATTAATGATATCTTGATCTACTCCGTAGTCGAGAGGAGCATGAGCAGTATCTACGGATTGTACTTTAGACTCTGAGAGACAACCAATTATATTCTAAGTTTTCAAAATACGAATTTTGGTTGACTCAGTCACTTTCTTGGGGCATGTTGTATCAACAGAGGGCATTCAAGTGGATCCTAAGAATATTGAGGCGGTTCAAAATTGGCCTAGACCTACTTCTACTACAGAGATCCGGAGTTCCTAGGTTTGGCAAATTTTATCGTCGGTTCATGGAGGAGTTTTCATCTATAGAAGCCCGGTTAACTAGGTTGACCCAGAAAGGCACCCCGTTTAGATGGTCAGACGAGTGTGAGGAGAGCTTTAAGAAGCTCAAGGCTGATTTGACTATGATGCCAGTGTTGGTGTTTCCCTTTGGTTCAGGATCTTATACGATATATTATGATGCATCTCGTATTGGACTTGGTATGGTATTGATGTAAGATGGCAGGGTGATTCCATATGTGTCGCGACAGTTGAAGGTTCATGAGAAGAATTACCTTGTTCGTGACTTAGAGTTGGCAGCCATTGTTCATGGGTTGAAGATTTGGAAACATCTCGTGTGAGCTATTCATGGATCATTGGATCTTGCAGTACTTGTTCAAATAAAAGGAGCTCAATTCGAGGCAGATGAGGTGGTTGGAACTATTGAAAGACTATATATCACCATCTTGTATCATCCCGGGAAGACCAATATGGTAGCCGATGCCTTGAGTAGAAAGCCAGTGAGTATGGGCAGCCTTGCGTACATTCCAGTCGCTGAAAGACCGCTTTGCATTAAATGTTCATGCTTTGGCCAATCAGTTCGTGAGGTTGGATGTTTCTGAGCCCAGTGATGTTCTAGCTTGTAGAGTTGCTCGATCTTATTTTTTTTAGCGCATTAAGGAGCAACATTATGATGACCCTCATTTGCTTGTCTTGGGGGACACATTGTGGCATGGTAATGCCAAGCAAGTTATTGTTGGAGATGATAGAGTTTTGAGGGTTCAGAGTCGTGTTTCTATGCCTAGTTGATAGACTTCGTGAGTTAATTCTTAAGGAGGCCCCCAGTTCCCGGTACTCTATTCCAGGTGCCGCCAAGATGTATCAGGACTTACAACAACATTATTGATATAGGAAGATGAAGAAAGACATAGTTGCATATGTAGCCCGGTGTCTAAATTGTTGGCAAGTAAAGTGTAAGCATCAGAGACCTGGTGGTTTGGTTCAGAACTTAGAGATTCTTTAGTGGAACTGGGAGCGTATCACTATAGATTTCGTTGTTGGACTCCCACATACTCAATGGAAGTTCAGTGTGGTATGGGTCATTGTGGACAGACTGACCAAGCCAGCGCATTTCATTACTATGGAAGTTACCTATTCTTTAGAGTGGTTGGTGGAGATTTATATTGGTGAGATCATTCATTTTAACGGTAGGCACACAAGTTGAGTTGAGCACAACATTTCATCCTCAGACAGACAGACATTCTAATATTCAAATATTTGAGGATATGCTCCGTGCTTGTATTATGGACTTTAGAGGTTCTTGGGATCAGTTATTGCCACTTGCGAAGTTTTCCTACAACAACAGCTACCAGTCGAGCATTCATATGGCTCCATATGAGGCATTATACGGTAGGCGGTGCCAATAGCCATTTAGATGGTTTTGAGCCGGGGAAGGCTCGATTGTTTGGTACATATCTAGTACAGGATGCCTTGGATAAAGTCGAGATTATTCAGGATCGACTTCGCAAAGCTCAGTCCAGGCAGAAGAGTTATGCCGACTGTAGGGTTCATGAAGTTGCGTTCATGGTCCTAGAGGGTATTGCTCTGGTTTTACCCATGAAGGGTGTGATGAGGTTCGGTAACAAGGGCAAGTTGAGCCCTAGGTATATAAGACCTTTTAAGATTCTTCAGAGAGTGTGTGAGGTGGCTTATAAGCTCGCATTGCCACCTATTTTATTAGCAGTTCATCTGGTTTTCCATGTGTACATGCTTCAGAAGTATCATGGTGATCCATCCCACGTGTTGGATTTCAGCTCTGTCTAGTTGGAGAAGGATTTGAATTATGAGGAGGAGCCGGTGGCTATTCTAGCCCCGCAGGTTTGTCAGTTGATATCAAAGAGTTATTCTTCAGTTTGAGTGTAGTGGAAAGGGCAGCCCGTCGAGGCCGCTACTTGGGAGTTAGAGTCGGACATGCATAGTAGATATACATAACTTTTCACCAGCCCACGTACTTTTCCATGTCCATTCGAGGATGAACGGTTATTTTAAAGGTGGAGAATGTGATGACCCGATAGGTTATCGTATACTTTAGAACCTAATTATGTGCTTTGAAGCCTTAAAGACATCATATTAGCCTCCTCGATTTGCATGCGCAGTACGAGTGTTATTCCGGAAAGCCTTTGAGTTAAAAATTGAGAAAATGTGAATATTTTTCCTTAAACTCCATTTGAGTTGACTTTGGTCAATATTTTGAGAAAATAGACCCGAATTCATGTATTGACGATCGCAGTGGGTTCGTATCATAATTTGGGACCTGGGAGTATGCCCGAAATCGAATTCGGAGGTCCCTAGCTCGAGTTATTAATTTTTATCGAAAATTGAAAGTTTGAAAGTTTAATGATTTTTAAGAATTGGCTGATGTTTGGTCTTGTTGATAACGGGTTTGTATCTTTGTTTTGTAGCCCTATATAGGTCCATTACTTTATTTATGACTTGTCAGCCAAATTTGGTGTGAAATGAAATTGGTTTGATGTGATTCAGATGTTCGACCGTTAAAATAAAAGTTCATGAGTTTTTCTTGAAAATTTCATTTGAGTTGGTATACAATTTGTAGTTCTAGATGTTATTTTGGTAATTTGATCGCGCGAGCAAGTTCATATGATATTTTTTGACTTGTGTGTATGTTTGATTTGGAGCCCGATGGCTTAGTGAGTTTCATATAGGCTATAGAGTGTTTTTAAACTTAAATGAACTACTAGTGCATCATGTCCGTAAACTTCGTATTTTCAAGGTCTGGCTCAGAAATGCGAGCCTTGTATTTACGAAGGAAATATCGTATTTTTGAGCAGTGGGCTGGGGGTGGACTTTCACAATTGTGAGATTTGGGGTTGCATTTGTGATCTCCTCAGGTCCGCATTACGAACATTTTGTTTGCATTTGCGAAGGCAACAAGAATGATCACTTTTCGAATTTACGAAGATTTGTTCGCACTTGCAGGTTCGCAATTTTGACTCCTGCACTTCATCAAAATCTACAATTGACGGGATTTTTGTCATTCTTCAAATTTTCAAAACTAGAAAACCCTAGATTTTAATCTTCCCCAAATCATTCGAAAATGATTCCATTCTATTTTCTTTCAATCTTTCAGTACGTTTCCTAGGATTTCAGCCTATAATCTAGTGTTTTCATGGTGGAAATTGAGGGTTTGGATAGAATTGGGTTTTGACCTTATATTGAGGTCGAATTTCAAAATAAATTACATAACCGTGCCGGGTATTGGTATGAATTTTGGGTTTGGACCAAGCGGACCCAATAGTTGACTTTTGTTGAATTTTTTAATAATGACCTAAATTGAATCCTTTGCGATCGTAGGTAGTTCCTAAGGCTTAATTTGAATCGTTTGGTTGGTAATTTGCTAGATTCTACTGGTTCGAAGGCTTGTTTTAAAGACAAAGTTGTGGATGAGTATTGAATTGATTCTTGGAGCGAGGTAAGTTTCGTGGTTAAGCTTGACTTGAGATATTATGATTTATTTGTCCATTTTCTACATGTTTAGATGTTAGGTACAACGTATATGTGAGGTGACGAGTACTTATGCATCGTTGTCGGGTTAAAGTATGCGGGTAGGACTTGTTCCTTGTAATTTATTGCTCAATTGATCAATTTCATATGTGGCAATTCCGCCAAGATCACTTCGTTAGTTGGGGGAAGAATCCGCCCGAATCGGATTTTTTGAGGAACGTATCAAGAGAGAATTGGATTTGGTTAGACAATGTGTGGTTGGTAAACAAGGATCGGTTTTTTAGCAAGGTACAGAATGTATCGTCAAATATTCAATATGATTCCACAAGATCTAGTTTCGTTCAAGTAACGTATTCTAGCCAACTGAAAGGATCTTCTGATCAATCCAGAGATCATTTGTATTCCATTAGTAATGATGATTCGGAATATCACACATTGATTAATCAAAGAGAGATTCAACAACAAAAAGAAAGATCGATTCTTTGGAATCCTTCCTTTCTTCAAACGGAACGAAAAGAGATAGAATCAGGCCGATTTCCGAAATGCCTTTCTGGATATTCCTCAATGTCCCGGCTATTCATGGAATGTGAGAAGCAGATGATTAATCATCTGCTTCCGGAAGAAATCAAAGAATTTCTTGGGAATCCTACAAGATCCGTTCGTTCTTTTTTCTCTGATAGATGGTCAGAACTTCATCTGGGTTCGAATCCTACTGAGAGGTCCACTAGGGATCAGAAATTATTGGAGAAACAACAAGATCTTTCTTTTGTCCCTTCCAGGCGATCGGAAAATAAAGAAATGGTTAATATATTCAAGATAATTATGTATTTACAAAATACCGTCTCAATTCATCCTATTTCATCAGATCCGGGATGTGATATGGTTCCGAAGGATGAACCGGATATGGATAGTTCCAACAAGATTTCATTCTTGAACAAAAATCCATTTTTTGATTTATTTCATCTATTCATTGACCGGAACAGGGGGCGATACATGTTACACTACGATTTTGAATCAGAATAGAGATTTCAAGAAATGGCAGATCTATTCACTCTATCAATAACCGAGCCGGATCTGGTGTATCATAAGGAATTTGCCTTTTCTATTGATTCCTGCGGATTGGATCAAAAACAATTCTTGAATGAGGCCAGGGATGAATCGAAAGAAATCTTTATTGGTTCTACCTCCTATTTTTTATGAAGAGAATGAATCTTTTTCTCGAAGGATCAGAAAAAAATGGGTCCCGATCTCCTGCGGGAATGATTTGGAAGATCCAAAACCAAAAATAGTGGTATTTGCTAGCAACAACATAATGGAGGCAGTCACTCAATATAGATTGATCCGAAATCTGATTCAAATCCAATATAGTACCTATGGGTACATAAGAAATGTATTGAATCGATTCTTTTTAATGAATAGATCCGATCGCAACTTCGAATATGGAATTCAAAGGGATCAAATAGGAAAGGATACTCCTGAATCATAGAACTATAATGAAATATACGATCAACCAATATTTATCGAATTTGAAAAAGAGTCAGAAGAAATGGTTTGAGCCTCTTATTTTGATTTATCGAACCAAGAGATCCATGAATCGGGATCCTGATGCATATAAATACAAATGGTCCAATGGGAGCAAGAATTTCCAGGAACATTTGGAACAGTCCATTTCGGAGCAGAAGAGCCGTTTTCAAGTAATGTTTGATCGATTACGTATTAATCAATATTCGATTGATTGGTCTGAGGTTATCGACAAAAAGGATTTGTCTAAGCCACTTCGTTTCTTTTTGTCCATGTCAGTTCTTTTTTTGTCCAAGTTGCTTTTCTTTTTGTCTAACTCACTTCCTTTTTTCTGTGTGAGTTTCGGAAATATCCCCATTCATAGGCCCGAGATCTACATTTATGAATTGAAAGGTCCGAATGATCAACTCTGCATGGAGTTGTTAGAATCAATAGGTCTTCAAATTGTTCATTTGAAAAAATTAAAACCCTTCTTATTGGACGATCATGATACTTCCCAAAAATCGAAATTCTTGATCAATGGAGGAACAATATCACCATTTTTGTTCAATAAGATACCACAGTGGATGATTGACTCATTCCATACTAGAAATAATCGCAGGAAATCCTTTGATAACCCGGATTCCTATTTCTCAATGATATTCTACGATCAAGACAATTGGCTGAATCCCGTGAAACCATTTCATAGAAGTTCATTAATATCTTCTTTTTATAAAGCAAATCGACTTCGATTCTTGAATAATCCACATCACTTCTGCTTCTATTGGAACACAAGATTCCCCTTTTATGTAGAAAAGGCCCGTATCAATAATTCTGATTTTACGTATGGACAATTCCTCAATATATTGTTCATTCGCAACAAAATATTTTCTTTGTGCGCCGGTAAAAAAAAACATGCTTTTTGGGGGAGAGATACTATTTCACCAATCGAGTCACAGGTATCTAACATATTCATACCTACCGATTTTCCACAAAGTGGTGACGAAACGTATAACTTGTACAAATCTTTCCATTTTCCAAGTCGATCCGATCCATTCATTCGTAGAGCTATTTACTCGATCGCAGACATTTCTGGAACACCTCTAACAGAGAGGCAAATAGTCAATTTTGAAAGAACTTATTGTCAACCTCTTTCAGATATGAATCTCTCTGATTCAGAAGGGAAGAACTTGCATCACTATCGCAATTTCAATTCAAACATGGGTTTGATTCACACTCCATGTTCTGAGAAAGATTTATCATCCGAAAAAAGGAAAAAACGGAGTCTTTGTCTTAAGAAATGCGTTGAGAAAGGCAGATGTATAGAACTTTTCAATGAGATAGTGCTTTTTCAACTCTCTCAAAATGGAATCTATTCCAAACATATATGCCATGGTTCCTTACTTCGACAGGGTACAAATATCTAAATTTGATATTTTTAGATACTTTTTCAGACCTATTGCCAATACTAAGTAGCAGTCAAAAATTTGTACCCATTTTTCATGATATTATGCATGGATCGGGTATATCATGGCGAATTCTTCAGAAAAAATTGTGTCTTCCACAATGGAATCTGATAAGTGAGATCTCGAGTAAGTGTTTACATAATCTTCTTCTGTCCGAAGAAATGATTCATCGAAATTATGAGTCACCATTGATATCGACACATCTGAGATCGCCAAGTGCTCGGGAGTTCCTCTATTCAATCCTTTTCCTTCTTCTTGTTGCTGGATATCTCGTTCGTACACATCTTCTCTTTGTTTCCCGGGCCTCTAGTGAGTTACAGACAGAGTTCGAAAAGGTCAAATATTTGATGATTCCATATCTTATCCATGCTTGGACTAACTACTTATTAAGTTAACCGTTCTTACTATGTTTACTGGCTTTTGTGATAGTTGAGCATTGTTTCTGAAGTTGAGACTGGTGGAATAATTATTGACGTAAGGCTTGTTCTTGTTAATTCTATCTCCATATTGTTACTTGTTCATTGTTATATGGTAAGAAAGAGTGTTAATGCACGAAGGGTGATGCCGTGTCATATGTGAGTATTAATGCACGACGATTGATGCCGTGCTATATTGTTAGAGTTAATGCACGAAGGGTGATGTCGTGCCTTATTTTTTAGAGTTGAAGCACGAAGTGTGATGTCGTGTCATTATCATTATTTCACTGTGATTTTGAGAGTAAAAGCACTAAGAATGATGCCATGTCGTTTTATTCATTGTGTTTACTTGATTTACTAGTTAAAGGCATATTGATTGTTCTGGTTATCATTGTAGATATGTGATTTTTGACCATCCCCATGATTTTTTTTATATTTTAGCATGTAAATATTTAATTTAGACCTAATAACATTATTTTAATATCATTTTACTTTATTTTATTACAAGAAAACAAATAGATTACAAAATAGGTTCATTAATATTTTGTAGTCATTAATCTTAAAAAAATATATAAAAATAGTATCTTATCTTTATTTTTATATAATCTTGAAAACCCAAAAAAATTAGTTTTTTGTTTTATAGTTTAGTTCAATTAATTATAATTAATTTTATATTTTATATTATAATTATATATAATTTTAGAGTGAAGAATTAGTTTTAGATGGTTTATTCCGTTTTTATAAATTTTGTAATCCATTTTTTTTCCGGTCTTTAGCCCAATTTCCTAGCTCATAACCCCTAACCTCGTACCTCTAACATACTCCCTACCCTGTATAATTGTGTAAGAGATCAAAAGGAACGCCTGGAAAAGAGGTGATCAGACAGCTTTTTGCAAAAAAAGAACCCCCCGATCGATCTTCATCTTCTTCAAAGAAGAAAGACCAAATTCCCATGGTTCTTCTTAACAAAAACCAACGGACCCTTGTTCTTCAGCAGAGAAATCGAAAACAGTAAAAAAAAATACTTCGTCTCCCCCATGATTTAGTTCTTAGTTTTCTGCAACATGGAGTTTAATTGATGCTTGTGCCGATTTTGAGTTTAAATTCGAAATTCTGGTGACCTTTATTCACTAATGCTTTGTTAAGTTTTTTTGGTTGATTTTTGCTTCAGATCTGGTCTTCATCTTCGGTTCTCTTTAAAAAAAAAAATCCAGTGGGCTCTTTTGTTGCCACTGTTGAATCGACTTTGAACCATCTTAATCATTTGAGCTCGCCGACGACTCGATACTCCGTCTGAGGTTTGGTCAGTTCGTCGCCTTTCTGGGTCCGATTCGTTTGATTCAAGTTTACGTAGCAAACTGAGGTTAAAATTCGTTCCCGTCTCTGTTCCTTTAAAGTTCATATACGATATTTTGTCTGATATGATTTTGTGAGTTTATTGAATTGAATGGATAATCTTTATTTGAGATTAATGGTAGGCCTTACTGTTTTGTCTGATATGATTTTGTAAGTTTATTGAATTGAATGGATAATCTTTATTGGAGATTAAGTTAGCTAAACGTTTAATAGGATGTGGAATGCCAAATTGAAGATGGGGGGAGAATTTGACCATTATCATGTTCTGTTTAACTTTTTCTCTGTGTTTTGAATTTTACTTACTGTTTCCGATTTTCATAGACAAAAAGGTGGTAAACCAGTGACAAGCAAGATCTTCCATACAGAAATATCATGGCAAGTGACGGAGCAACAGACCCAAGGCCAAGGCCAGTAACTTAAGTCAAGAAAGAACACTGAGGGATTCATGTGAGACACAAAAGTTTAGGAGGTGCCAGTTCATGCAATACAACAAATAGAGGATATTGGGTCTGAATAGAGAAAATGTATTCTATGTGATGAGGACGATAGAGAAAGGGATTAGTCTAAGGTATTCGAGTGGAAATCAGTTATCATGGGAAGTGAAGGAGCAATCTCTCTCAAAGTTCAAGGCCACAAACCAACCACCGCATTTAAACTGATAAGATTTTTCTTTGATTGAAACAGAGGCAGAAATTTCATTTGTTTCGGGGAAACCCCCAGCAAGGAAAGGCAGGTACCAAACAAGTTTGACGATAAGTTCTCAGGATCCTCATGGAAAATGAGACTTAATTAAAATTTTAAAACAATCATGAGTAGCGTAATTTAGCACAAATATACCACAAAGGAATATAAGTTGGTTTTAAAGTTTGCATGTTTAATCAAGGATTCAATTAGGAGTTTTCAGGATCCTCCTGGATAATAAGACCTAGCTTTAAAATTTCTATTAGATAAAATGATTTAACGTAAGTTCCGTTATAGGGTAGTATAATTCAGCCGTAGAATTGTCATTCTTAATATAAGACTTGAATTTTGATTTTCAGGACCCTCCTGGGTAATGGGACATAGTTTTAAGGTCTGCTTAGATAACATGATATAGTGGAAGTGATACCTTCAGTAGATATAATTTAGGTTTAAAATTGTCTTTTAACTAGAAGGTGTCAAGGCCCTCCTAGATAATGGGGAGTAGTTTAAGATCCTCCTAGATAACAATATTTAACGGAAGTCATACCTTTAAAAGATATAACTTAGATGAAAAATTGTCATTTAGTTAAAAGTTGTCAGGACCCCCTGGATAATGAAATCTAACTTTCAAATCCTTAGTAATATTTGGTAATGTGATTCAGTTTAACACTCACATATGTGCCTAGCAACCATACTGCGGCAAAAAAATTTCTTTGTTTTTGTCTATTTGTTGAAGTGAGGAGCCCGCCTCAGCGGTTAGGAGCCCGCTTGAAGAACATAGGAATACATTTTAAGTCACCAGTCAAGAGCCCTCCTGAAGAATAGAGGAATACATTTCAAGTCAGCAGTTGGGAGCCCGCCTGAAAAATAGAGGAAAACATTTCAAGCCAGCAGTCAGGAGCCCGCTTGAAGAACAGAAGAATATATTTCAAGTTAGCAGTCAGGAGTCCGCTTGAAGAACATAGGAATATATTTCAAGTCAGCAGTTAGGAGCTCGCTTGAAGAACAAATGAATACATTTTAAATCAGCAGTCAGGAGCCCGCCTAAACTATAGAGGAATACATTTCAAGTCAGCAGTTAGGAGCCCGCCTGAAGAACAAAGGAATATATTTCAAGTGAGCAGTCAGGAGCCCGCTTGAAAAATAAAGGAATACATTTCAAGTCAGCAGTCAGGAACCCACCTGGAGAGTAGGGAATACATTCAACTTTTAGCAGTCAGGAGCCCGCCTGAAGAACATAGGGAGTACAATTCAAGTCTTTTTTAATGATATTTGGTAACATGATGTGCACCCAACTACTAAAGTGGGGAAGAAATTTTTCTTTGTTTTGTCTATTTTGTTGAAGTCAGGATCTAGTCTGAAGAACAGAGGAATACATTCAAGTTTTGAAATTAGAAGCCCGCCTGGAGAGCATGGGAATATATTTTAGGTCAGCAGTCAGGAGCCCACCCGGAAAGCATGAGAATACATTTCAAGCCAGTAGTCAGAAGCTTGCCTGGAGAGCATGGGATTACATTTCAAATCAGTAGTGAGGAGCCCATCCGGAGAGCATGGGAATTAATTTCAAGTCAGCAGTCAGGAGCCCGCCTGCAAGAACATGGGAATACATTTCAAGTCGACAGTCAGGAGCCCGCCTAGAGAGCATGGGAATACATTTCAAGTCATCAATCAGGAGCTCGCCTGGAGAGCATGAGAATATATTTCAAGTCAGCAGTCAAGAGGTCGCCTGGAGAGCATGAGAATACATTCAAGTGCAGTAGTCAGGAGCCCGCCCGGAAAGCATCCCGAAATATAGTTCAAGTTCAGCAGTCATGCGTCCACATGGGAAAAGGGAAAGCATCTCAGAGTACATTTCGAGTTCGGAAATCAGGAATCCACCCGAAGAAAGGGAAAACACTTCAAAATTCAATTCAAGTCAGCAACAAAAGAGGCTTGCGGAAAGAATGCGAGTCAAAAGTTTGAGATGATCAATGGAAGTTAGTCACAGTGTAAAATAATAAAAGAAGAGGAGAAACAAAAAGAAGGCAAAAGTTAATCCAAAGGCAGAAGTAGAGAAAGATGTAAATTACTTAAAGATATGATTGGAGTAAAAAGTAGGGTGTGGTGTTCGGGTTCGGTCCGAAAAGCTGAGGAAGAATGAATTAGTATCTGCAACTAGCTAGTGTCAAGGTTCAGATCCAAAGCATGCATGAAGAACCGTTCAAGACTCAAGATCAAGTTTCAGAAGACTTATATATAAGAATCTTGTAACTCGTAGTTGACAGGCTTAACTAGTCTTTTTCATTTATTTTAATGTCATAACATGACAGCGGATCGGAACCTCGACGGAACGATACCTCAACCGGCTCTTCATCCCGGTATACTCCATAATCTCACTCACCTTTGAACTACACGTGGCCTAATTCCTTTATAGTCAAGGATATGTAGGCTACTCAGATACCAGGGCTCGGTCACATTCCTTTTTTTTTTCTTAGTTTTGGCCTCTTTAAATAAGGATTGGGTCAAAATACATGTCTAGTCGTTGTTTATCCGAAAACGCTTCGCGTTTTCAGTCAAAGAGGGGCAACTGTAGACATGTGATTTTGAACCTCCCAAGATTTTTTTATATATTAGTATGTAAATATTTAATTTAGGTTTAATAGCGTTATTTTAATTAATGTTTATTATTTTACTTTATTTTATTACAAAAAATAAAAAAAAATTATAAAATAGGTTCATTAATATTTTGTAGTCATTTTTAGTTTTAAAAAAATACAAAAATAGTATCTTATCTTTATTTTTATATAATCTTAAAAACACCAAAAAATAATTTTATATTTTATGGTTTAGTTAAATTAATTAAAATTAGTTTTATATTTTTATATTGTAATTATATATAATTTTAGATAGAGGAATTAGTTTTAGCTGGTTTATCCTATTTTTATAAATCTTGTATCCATTTTTTCGAGTCTATGGCCCAATTTCAGCCCAATCTATCTATATATTATTAAAAGCCAAAGACAAAAGCTTCTCATGAAGCCAAGTGTCAAAGCAAGGAATTAACACGTGGCTCATTAAGACATTACTCCTAATTTATAAGAAGTACAAAAAAACCAATTACAAATTTATTTTAATTAGGATTAGGAGGAAGACTAAATTTTGTTTTTTTTTTAAAAAATTTGATTCCATTCATTGCAAAACTGTCACTTTTTTTCTTAATTTTTATGAATTAAAAAATATCTAAATGCAATTACATTTTGATTAGGACTATGATAGGAACTGTAATTTAATTTATTTTAAATCAAAAAACTACCCATTCCTTCAAAACCATCAGTTTTCTTCCAAATTTACAGGAAGTTAAAAAAAGGACAAATTTATTTTTATTAGGATTAGGATATGAAGAATATTTTTTTAAAAAAATATTATTAAAAACGGTTAAATTTGCCTTATAACCGTCATTGTTTTCCAAATTTATATGAAGTAAAAAATAGAAGTTACAATTTTATTTTGAGTATTATTAGGATAGGAAGATTATATTTATTTTTTTTAAAAAATATTCATATTCTTGGATGAGTATATTCGATTTATATATTTCGATTTCTTTTAATTTAGATATAATTTATAGTAGTATTTTCTTGGTATAATTTAAACTTTTGTGTAAATATTGAGTTTTCTTATTTACATAGTTTCTTTAAGTCTTAAAGTAAGTTGGTATATATATATATGTGTGTGTGTGTGATTTTTTTTATCTTCTTTTATTTAATAAAAAAAGGTTTTAGGAAAGTTAACTATATATATATAGAGTTAAATAAAAATAAAAATTAAATAAATAAAACCACCCATCTTCCCCACTTCCCCATTTCTTTCATGTCTTACCCCCACTTTCTTACAACCAACTTTCCCACTTTCCCACATCACTCATGCCTTTCCCCCACTCACATCACACACCTAATAATAACTTTCCACTCCCTCCATACATCTATACATAATAACCAACACATCCACATATTCTATAAATATAGGACATACACAAAGACGAAAGGAGGGGGACAGTTTGATTCTCTCGGCGGTTCCGTTCTCAGAAGTTCCATTTCAACATTAGCTTCTAAGCTTCTTCTTTGCGTCACTCAATTGAGATCTGAAGTGTTTCAGATTCGGATCTGCGTATGCATGCTCATTTTGAAGTTGAGTCATTGCGTTTTTATTGTTGACGTGTTGTTTCTATTGCTAGATTTTCCACGCTATTTTAGACCTTATGTGGTCATTTTTCTGTCGATTTTTGGTTTGAGCCTTTGAGGTACTCCATACTCATATATTGTCACGACCCGGATTTCCCACCATCGGGGTCATGATGGCGCCTACTAAATGGAAGCTACGCAAGCCAAATATTAATTACATCTCCATTAATTACCAATTTCTTATTATGACTTATTATTAAAAACATATAAATTACAGCGGAATAATCAAAATTAGCGGAAGACTTAGTCAAATATGATAAAGAAAACCCAAACATGATACACTACCCAAGATTGGTGTCACAATACTCACGAACTTCTAAGAATAATACACATAATTGTCTGAAAGAAAATACAAGCTGTTTATCTCGATTACATGAGATAACGGAATGAAAAGCATAGATAGAAGAGACAACGGGTCCTGCGGACGCCTGCAAGGCTACCTCGTAATCTCAATAGTCGGAAAATCCACAAGTCGCTACTGCCGCTGCTGTCCGTAACATGTATCTGCGCAAAAAGAGCGCAGAGTGTAGTATCAGCACAACCGACCCCATGTGCTGGTAAGTGCCTGGCCTATCCCAGCGAACTAGTGACAAGGCTAAGGCCGGTCACCCACATAAACCTGTACAGTTGCAATATACATATATATACAATACATTTATAAGGAAATACTCTGCTCTGAAATAACAGTCAATAACTCACGATATCCAGAATAATCTAATCAACAGAATAAATCTTACTTTCATGTCTCAATTCCTCTCTCATTTCATATCTCGTGGTAGGCGTACCATCCGCTCCCAACTATCACAGTAACTACATCTTGTGGTAGGCGTACCACCCGCTCCCAAATATATCAATAGGCTACCGGCAACTATGGCCAATGCCAAGATTTAAGTCACTTTGTGGTCGGCGTGCCACACGATCCCAATTCATAAATATATAAGTGGTCGGCGCGCCACACGATCCCAATTCATAAATATATAAGTGGTCGGCGCGCCACACGATCCCAATTCATAAATATATAAGTGGTCGGCGCGCCACACGATCCCAATTCATAAATATATATATTACCGGCATTTAGCCAATAATCTCTATATCAACAATATTTATAATTACCGATTTTAAACCAATAATTTATAATAATTTCAACAATTTATCTTCATTACCGGTATAACACCAATAACTCTTAATCAACAATTTATTCATAACTAAATTCCTATTCCTACAAGCTAGGATAGAACAAACACTTACCTCCAAAGTTTACGAACGATTCAATCCGTAGCAATGCCTTTTCCTTTCGAATTTGACTCTAATCCAATCGTATCTATACACAATTGATTTAATATCTTCAATTCTACTTAACAAACTAGTTCATATTGCTAAATATGATTTTTACAACATTATGCCCGGAATAATAAAAATCGACCCCGGGCCCACATAATCGAAACTCAAGTTTCGAACCAAAATAAGTTCACCCAATCCTCCATGAGTTCAAATATACAATTTGTTCTTAAGTTCGACTCCAAAACGAGTTCTAGATCGCAAATTCTTTGAAAACCCTTACTATATTCAATTCTCAATTTTTCTACCCATTTACACCTAATTACGCTTAGGAATTCAAATAATATTGATCGAAAATGAAGAAAACGAGTTAAGAATCACTTACCCAAGAAGTTTGATGAAGAATCGCTCACAAATCGTCCAAGGAGCTGTGGAGAAGAGAGTTGAGCAGAAATGAGATTTTTATCCCGTTTCTGTTCTGTTTTCTGTCTTAAATTCACTGGGCATGAGTTTGTTCATCGCGTTCGCGACACCCCGGTCGCGTTCGCGATGAAGAAGAAGTTTTACACATCGCGTTCGCGTGGGGCTTGACGCGAACGCGAAGAAGAAAATTCTGGGGATTGCAATTTGGCCTACGCGAACGCGTGGTGCCGTACGCGAACGCGTAGAAGAGGCAGGCCAGGCTCCGCGAACGCGGGAGCCTTCACGCGAACGCGTAGAGGAAAAAGGCTGGGGTCTATGTTGTTGTACGCGAACGCGATCCTAAGGACGCGAACGCGTAGAAGAGGAAAGAGAAGCCTTCGCGAACGCGACCAGGTGGACGCGAACGCGAAGAAGGAATGTCTGCTGCAGATTTTCTGCAGTTTTTCCAAGTCTAAAACCACCCCGATGCCTATCCGAAACTCACCCGAGCCCTCGAGGCTCCAAACCAAATATGTACACTAACTCAATAACATCATACGAACTTGCTCGAGCGAACAAATCGCCGAAATAACATCAAAATCAATGAATTGAGCCTTAAAACTCAAGAATTCTTTCAAATTTCATAATTTTCAAAATTTCCAATTTAAGGCCGAAACACGTCAAACGACGTCCGTTTTCAACCAAACTTTACAGGAAGTGCTTAACCAATATATATGACCTGTACCGGGCGTCGGAACCAAAATACGAGCCCGATACCAGTACTTTTTAATCAAAATTCAGTTTCATTTTCCTTAAACATTTTCAGAAAATAATTTAACAGAAAAATTCTTTTACCGGGGTTCTAGACCTCGAATTTCAATTCCGGGCATATGCCCAAGTTCCATATTTTTCTACGGATTTTCCGAGACAGTCAAATCACGGATCCGGGTCCGTTTACCAAAAATGTTGACCAAAGTCAACCATATCAATATTAATATCAAAATTCTTCAACTTTTTCACATATTTCACATATTTCAACATAAATATTTTCCAGATTTGTGCCCGGACTGTGCACGCAAATCGAGGCAACTATAAATGAGGTTTTCAAGACCTCCAAAGCTCGGAATGATTACTAAACAAGTGATGACCCTTTGGGTCGTCACAGGAGCATGGGTACAAAAGAGGTAAAATTGACAGCACTTTATTCCTAAGGGAAAAAGGTAAAGATCTTCTTCTTGTACAAATATATGTTGATGATATAATATTTGGGGCCCCTACAGATAGGTTGAGCAAGGAATTTCTTCGACCTCAACTGTCGAACCTGCCGGTCTAGAATGGCCACCGGCTCCTCCTCGTAAGATAGATCATTGTCCAATTGGACAGTACTGAAGTCTAACACATGTGTGGGATCGCCGTGGTATCTCCGAAGCATAGATACATGAAAAGCTGGATGCACGGCTGATAAGCTAGGCGGCAAAGCTAATCTGTAAGCCACCCCTCCCACTCTGTCTAGAATCTCAAATGGACCAATATACCTATGGCTGAGCTTGCCCTTCTTCCCAAACCTCATCACGCCCTTCATAGGCGACACTCGGAGCAATACTCGTTCGCCAACCATGAAATCTACATCTCGAACCTTACGATCCGCATAAGTCTTCTGCCTGGACTGAGCTGAACGCAATCTCTCCTGAATAGTCTTGACCTTATCCAAGGCCTCCTGAACTAAGTCTGTACCTAATAACCGAGCCTCTCCCGGTTCAAACCATCCAACTTGTGATCGACATCGCCTACCATACAACGCCTCATACGGAGCCATCTGGATGCTAGATTGGTAACTGTTATTGTAGGCGAACTCTGCTAATGGCAGAAACTGGTCCCACGAGCCTCCGAAATCAATAACACGGGCTCGAAGCATGTCCTCTAGAATCTGAATAGTCCTCTCGGACTGGCCATCCGTCCGAGGATGAAATGCTGTACTCAACTGAACCTGAGTGCCTAACTCCTGCTGGACCGCTCTCCAGAACCGCGAGGTAAACTGCGTACCCCAATCAGAGATAATAGATACTGGCACTCCATGGAGACGAACAATCTCCCTAATGTAAACCTCTGCTAACCTCTCCAACGAGTAGGAGACAGATACTGGAATAAAGTGTGCTGACTTGGTCAACCTATCCACAATGACCCAAATAGCATCAAATTTCCTCCGAGTCAAAGGAAGTCCAGTAACGAAGTCCATAGTGATCCGCTCCCATTTCCACTCAGGAATTTCAATCCTCTAGAATACACCACCAGGTCTCTGGTGCTCATATTTCACCCGTTGACAATTTAGACACCGAGCGACATACGCAACGATATCTTTCTTCATTCTGCGCCACCAATAGTGCTGACGTAAGTCCTGGTACATCTTCGCGGCGCCTGGGTGAATAGAATACCGCAAACCGTGGGCCTCCGCTAAGATTAACTCTCGAATCCCTTCGACATTGGGCACACAAACTCGACCCTGCAATTTCAATACCCCATCATCATCTAGATTTACCTGTGTGGCACCTCCCCGCTGTACCGTATCTCTCAACTCACGCAAATGAGGATCATCAAATTGCCTCTCACGGATACGCTCAAATAAGGAAGAACGAGCGACCGTGCAGCTAACACCCTGCTAGGCTCAGAAATGTCTAATCTCACGAACCGGTTGGCCAATGCCTGGACATCTATAGCTAATGGTCTCTGACTGACCGGAATATATGCAAGACTACCCATGCTGGCAGACTTTCTACTCAATGCATCGGCCACCACATTGGCCTTACTTGGGTGATATAAAATAGTAACATCATAGTCTTTTAGTAACTCTAGCCACCTTCTCTGCCTCATATTCAACTCTTTCTGCTTAAACAAATACTGAAGACTTTTATGATCGGTGCATACTTCACATGCTACACCATACAAATAATGCCTCCAGATCTTCAATGCGTGAATAATCGCCGCCAATTCTAGATCATGCACTGGATAGTTCTTCTCATGAATCTTCAACTGCCTCGAAGCATAGGCAATAACCTTGCCATCCTGCATTAACACCGCACCAAGCCCAATACGGGAAGCATCACAATAAACAGTATAAGGTCCCGTACCGTGGGTAAAACCAATACCGGTGTTGTGGTCAAGGTTGTCTTGAGCTTTTGAAAGCTCGCCTCACATTCATCGGACCATTCAAATTGAACACCCTTCGGGGTCAATCTGGTCAAGTGGGGTTGCAATAGACGAAAATCCTTCTACGAATCGACGATAATAACCCGCTAACCCCAAGAAACTCCGAATATCCGTGGTTGATGTCGGTCTAGGCCAGCTCTTGATTGCCTCGATTTTCTTCGGATCAACTTCGAATACCGTTGCCGTCACAATATGACCCGGGAATGCAATCGAACTTAGCCAAAATTCACACTTTGAAAATTTTGCATATAGTCGGCTATCTCTCGAGTCCGTAAGGCCACTG